>ML180022.1:7655-34340 GCA_004369135.1 Dendrothele bispora CBS 962.96 | reverse complement strand
TAGGTAGGTAGGTAGAATACACGGCTACCGCAATAAGCGTGGTGCCAGAAACGGCACAGCCGGAATCACGGCTCGGACCAGAGCGAGCGCGAGGTAGACTACAGGCCCGAACCGTGAATGGGTACTATATACTTAGGCTAAGTATGTAGTGTAGGTACTACTCATATGTAGTATAGTTCCTCGGTAAGTATGGCTCCTCAGTCAGTATATGATCAGTAAATGTAGTATGTAAGTCATATGGATATTACTCCCTTTCGTCATCCGAGTCCTCACCCTCTCTCTCAATATTGTTCCCATCCTTCCAAACCTTCAAGATATCATTCACAAACCTCGCAGTACATGCAATCCAGTCCCAGGAGAACAACAGCGATTTGAGTAGCTCAAAGCAGTGGGAATCGCCTCGCTCAAGGTTGGGATCAATGTTTAATGAGGACAGGAAAGCATGCCTGAGATCCACAATTTCCTGCACATGTAAGCATTGTAACAGAACATGTTCAGGTGTCTCATAATGTTGTCGACACCCACGACAGCATTTGAGATCAAAGATGTCATCGGGTTTGGGCCGACGGCCAGGAGAGGATCGGAAAGTTACAGGACAGAGATCACCACAAATCAGGCGGGTAACTGAGCGCCGGTGACGGTAATTGGAGACCCGGTGGAGGTAGTGACGGAAGCAGAGAACTGGAGAGCGGGGCTCAAGGTTGTCATCAGGATCTGTTGGTTCAATACGCCCCCGCAAAAGTGACAGTCGGGAATATGAGTTTATTTCATTCAAGAGAACCGAATTCGAGTTCTGTTTAATTGACTTGATAAGCAACTCTAGGTTTCCCACTGTGAGATCGTCATTATGTGGTAGAAAGAGAGAGTGTTCCCCAGGTAGGTGTTGGATTACCCAATCCAAATCCATAAGCCAGCTGCTGTTGCCAGCAGCCCGTAGGGTTGCGGCTGCTTTGAAGGCCAAATTAGCAAATGATGTCGCCGGTCGTTCAATCAGATAATGCAAATATGACAAAGCCAGAAGGGCACGGCGGACACCGATAGGTCTGATAGCTGTTTCTGTAAACAGCACAGTACGAATCGAGCTTTTAGAGAGGCCAAGCATCCGACGCAGGAACATAACCTGCACTGACTCTAGTTCAGCCAGACCATCTACATTTACATCGAGTGTTGTCTCCGACCCAGAAATCAAGTGACAGTCAACCAATGCTGTGTATAGTTCACGAAGTGACTTTGTATGCATGAGAATTCTGAATCACTTCGTACATTCAGTTACATAGTACCTGTCGTCGTCGTCCTGAGTTTCAGGTCGACGGAGATATCTCTGGTCCCAACATAACGCACGAAGCACAATGAGCTTCAGGTTATCGCTTCATCCGGTCCCGGGCAAGTATGAGACCGTACAAGGTAATCGGTGATGAGTGTTAACAGAGCAAGGCCCGAAGGACAAAGAATAAACGAAGGACACCTCCTCATCCCGATTTCCGACCTGACTGTGACCCTTTCCCACTGACCTGTCCTTTGTCCTCTGGGCTTTGCCCTTCCGACGCTGACAAAAATGCGATGAGATAAGATCAAAGATATACAAAATGGAAAATAGCCAGTTAAGTAAAGACGAGTCCTCTTAAAGTTGGCCTCGTAATCCGTTTCCTACAGTTCCTACAGTTAAGCCTATGTGGGTATGTAAACTAAAGCTAATACTACTATACACACATTATTATGAATACAAAGAAGTTAAACAGTAAGGTCTCAAGCCAACACAACTTTCACGTTTAATTGTCAAGCCCGTCAAATTGCCATGTACATATGTAAACAAGTCAGATCTGACCACGACGTTCACAAGGTCAAGATTTCTACAAGATCGACCGCGTATCGTTGGTACTCGAAGCTTCGCGTACGGTACGACTGATGCGGCCTTTGTGGTTAGCCTACGATAAAGATCAAGGTGAAGGTAATTATTGGTCAGTAAGCATTTACTACGGTTTAATCCCTCCTTCAACTGGACTTACCATTAGGGCACTGACAGGGACACTTTGCGACCAAGTCTCCTTCCTCACATGTATCCCATCCGTCACGTCCACGCCACCTCCTCCACTAACGCTCAAGTTCCCTCCAAATTCATCCGTATATGTATTAGGCGAAGACCTCGAAAACGAGCTTGCAAGTTCTCGCCGACGAACGGAAGCCAGGGAAGCAAAACGTAAATCAACAGTTGCCCAAGGGTTGCCATGTCTTCCGCTTTCGTTACTTAACCCGCCACTGCCGGTGGAGGAGGAGAAAATTTCCGGGTCCTCACGGCCTCCGGGGATCCGCATTCGACTATTGAGAATCGCCATGAGGGTGTTGGAATAGAGTTTACCGAGGCATCTTGCCGGGACGGTGTGGTACGGGTATTGCTGGATCGTGAGGAAGAGGATACAGTCGACGGTGGCTACCGTGGCTAAAATCAAGGAAATTCCAGAATAAATGCGCATGAACATTGAAGGGCGGATGCAGACAAAAAAGATCATTTTATCACTAGATCTCTCAGTGCTCACCTGTTGCTGAACCCGTTTCAATAGTTAGCCTTATGAGTTTTCTGATGACCGCGTGAGTTCTTCTCAGACCTCTGTCGGACTTGACGAGCTGTCCACGGCGTTAATAAGTCAGAAGCGAGAGAGCGTCCAGCACGTACATAATATGTCATAGATACCGCGATAATGATATCACAAAGCGCGCTTCCTGCCAGCCATATCTATCGATACCTCAGTCAGAGTTCGTCAGATAGCTACGTGTACGTACCGTGCATTCTATAAACGTCTTCGACTGAAGCGTAGCAAGATTATTGACTTTAAACGCGTATACTCCTTGAACCATTGCACCAGTGCACTGTATGAAGGAGACCTGTGAAATATTTGGTCATGTGCACGAGGGAGAGTCATCAGGTGTGGAACTATAGAAGCAGCAAGGTGTATACGCACGGAAACAATCAGTAAACTCAATACTTTAGAATTTGAAATAATATAGAGTTGATATGCGTAGAAGTTCTGGACTGCACAACTGGCTACCGAGTGGACAGTTGACGTCAGGGAAACGAGCAGAGCATCAGTGAGTGGAACGACAGGTGAGGAGAAGGAAAGGTCAACGACCGATCCACTCAAAAATAGACTGGTACTCACTTAACCCAGTTATTATCGGCACGCTCAGTCCAGCTAGATGCATTTTTCTTAAATTCTGCATATCTCCGAATCCTGTTCCAAATATACTGAACGCGTCCGAAATGTTCATGATCGTCTGTGCGGTGTCTAAGACGAAGCACCCATATACCAGAGCTTTGAGAACAAGTCGGTCATTTGGGAAGGACATATAGTACATATCTAGCGAAGGGATTGCAAAGGTAAAATTTTGCTGATTACAAGGAAAAAAATCGACTCACAAACTTGAAGCAAGAGTACGCCAAACAGGATAGAGTTCAGGATGTACCCCACCACCTAGAAAAGTCTAAACTTCAATAACCCTAGGCCTGTAAGTCTGCGCATTGTGCGGCTTCTGCACTCACCAAGGGCCCCGCTCTGCATAGTATCCAGCGATTAGTCGCAATACATACCCTTCAAAAAAAGAACGCACATACATATTAACGATGTTTGAGGGGACTTCTGAACTTGCCATAGCCTAACCAACGAGGTATGGGCAAAGTTGAAGAGAGGGTGATGTTTCGGTAGCGCGGACGACCGAGCTGACGTGAAGTCCAACCAGCCTATATACATTTCACGAGTAGTTAGAGCCCTGCGAAAAATATATTATATAAGTGTGCCTCAATTCCATAAGATGTAGGGAGGTTGAGCCAATGCCGTGACACATATAGTACACGCCTGATGGGATTTTGAATGTTCAGTGGGAATAGGGCTGGGTTAATCTCGACTCTTCAACAGCCACAGAATGATCAGCGGTTTAACCGGACCTGGGTCCATAGAACGAAACGACGGGTCTCTCTCCATTATTTCAATTTCGTGCAGGTTTTTTTCGAATTACACATATCTTCTCTTCTGTAACGAGGTCTGGGGAGGTACATACGGATCAATCTTTATCGGTGAGAAACTTGCGACTTGAGCTCGAGGATTCCAGAAGACAAGATTCTGACATGCTATCAATGATTGATTCGTCTATTTTCAACCCCAATTGTTTCTTCCGCTCTCAAACTGTAGCTGCCAATTACATGTGCCGATGGACTTGATAAACTGTCCAGTGTTCTTCCCAGGTCAAGTCTAGTGTAATACCCTTGATGATCATTTATGGATATGTTTCGGCGAAAACGTCCATAATTGATAAGATGATGGGTTTTAATGCGGGACTTGTTGTCAAACAACCCTCACAAAATTGGCTAAGTGCAATGAATAAAAATAATCGTTTGTTATCGACACCACTTAGTAAAAAACAAACAGCGGGTGTATATATGATTGGTCGTATCGCTCCAAAGCATCAGTGGCCCAGGGATACGAAACTTCTTAAACCCATTCTGTATTACATATTGTGATATTGTTATATACCCCAAGTTCCCTTGATTATATCAGATGCTCTCTCTGCGACGATGTATACCGGCACTTGCGTGTGTGCGGCTGGTATGAAAGGCTGCTCATACCGTCAGCCAGGGATCGCTACAGCAAGAGAAATGTTTGCACTTACCAATATCGAGGCGTCAACTATCCTCAGTCCCTCTGCACCCTTTACCTTGAGATCTGGATTCACAACACCATAGCCGGCATCTACTGATGTCATAGCAGCCGTCCCGATTGGATGGAAAATAGTACGAGTATTGTTTCGGATGTATGTTTCAACCTCCTCATCTGTGGTGACATTGAACATCGGAGAAAGCACGTAATCATTCCATACTGGTGCAGTTAAGAAGTGCCGGGCGCTTAGCAATGCAGCTCTCATCGTGAACATATCGAAATCAGATCCGAGAAGGTTAGGGTTGATAATAGGATCACCGGATGGATCAGATGCATTCAACAGCACGGAACCACCTTAAATGTATTTAATCTAAAAGGATGAAGACACAACCAAGAAAGACGTACGAGATGTCGGCGCTACAACGACAGATGATATTGTCATGAAGTTGCCAGTTGGCGGTAGTGTCGCAAAATTCAGTCCGTTCTAAAAAGATATGGGATAAGTATAGCAAAAAAAGTTATTTTAAAGCAATTCTCTCACTGCGAAGATCAGTTCGTAGTGTGCTGAATTAGGTCCAGACGCTGGATCAGCAATTTGTTCAAATATGGATGAATTGTCGGGAAGGCGCAGCCAGCCTTGGTGGTTGCCCAGAGCGTCTAAATAGAATAAATAGGTCAAGCGCTAAGTTCGCAAGGGGCAAGAGATTCAGCGACTTGCCAACCAGGGGCCCAGTTCGTGTCGTTTGCCATTCTTCCAATTGCTCAGCGGCAAGAGTCGCATTGCGGGCCGCTTTCTCCCAAGTTTCAGTGTTGTTCACGAACCATGACTGTCCTATAATTGGATGATCGGTGAGATTCTGACCGACAGATGGATTGTCGAGGACAGTGTTGATGCCCCAAGAGGCAAGGGACTCCGAATCGCCAATACCAGACAACATAAGGACTTGGACAGTTCCGATTGATCCAGCTGAGAGAATGACTTCTTTTCTGGCAGTGATCTCTTCCTGATTATCTGACAGTAATGAATCAATACAGAGTTCTTTTCATAGAACGAGAATTTTCGTACCGGACTCCGACTGGAACTGGACTGTTTTGAATGTAGTAGACGAGTTTTCAGCGAGAAGACGAGTGACTCTCGTGTTGAGAACTACGTCGAGGTTGGGCCTGTTCGCATATTCTGTCGCTAGATAAGAAGTGGCTGCGCTGCTACGACTCCCATTTCGGACGGTGGAAACTTGCCAGCCTGAACAATCAAAATTAATCAAAAGTCAACATGACATTCTTGAAACACAGATATACCTATGCCGAGGTGATAACCACTATTCATATCGTGGTTGAAAGGAAAGTCATCAGTCAACTCTTGAGTTGTTCGTATCACCCTGTCATCTAAAGAAGTCGGATATCCCGGAGGGCTGTCACCGTTGACCCCGGAAGAACCGTGAATAGATGCAATGATTTGATTGCTAAAATCGTGCTTGTCCTGGGTCGGAAGAAATCAGGCAAAATGGGTCATCGAAACCTCCGAAATTTTTTAGTGGGGGGAGCACACCTACCGCTGGTGGAGTCAAAATTTCGTTCTGCGTTGAATAGGTCAGTATCGATGTCGGCGAACTCCTGACCCAATCAAGTAGCTCTGCCAGACTTACACGTAAAATATACGGCTGCAATTCGTCCCAGGACCAACCCTGGTCTCCAGTGAAGTTGGCGATCCTATTCCAATCATCAGCTGGGCCTCTGTTGTATGCCAGAAAGTCTGCCAAGGACGAGTTCATAACTAAGGCGCAAAATTTGAACTGATGGATATCGACACACTTGTGCTGCTACTTCCTCCAAGAACGTGGCCACGCCTGTACGGTATTGTCCTATTCAGAAGGGCTTGTTGTGGTGTCGTGCTGGAAAGGAAGAGTTGTGTCAATAGGAGTAGTGAAAAACCCAAAGCTTGACCAACGTGTAGTTCCAATCGAATGGTGTATCAGGTGTCGCCCGTGTGCAGAAAAAGGGCACTTGGATATTCAAAGCATCTTTCGTGTTCCTGCATCGTCAAATTAAACGTCTAGGTCTTGAGGCTCGAAAGTAGCATCTATGAATCAACGTACGTTACGCCTCCTTCAATTACCAAAACAGAAATGTCTGGGTTCTCTGTCAAACGGTTGGCGACAACAAGACCTGCTGTTCCTCCTGAAAAGAATTAATGGTGAGAAACTGCTCCCATCGTTCGTTTGGTATGCGTTCACCCACCTCCCACAATCACAAAGTCATATTCAGTTTCAGTAAGCGTCGAAGAATTGTCGTGGATCGTAGCAAAACACGGTGTAGCCACAGCGGCGAGTAGAACCCATTGGCGTAACCGTGAGTTGAACATACTGAGGAGTCCTCGTACAGAGTGAGAGGAGAGGTTAGGAATATGTAGGTCCACAGTTACCAATTGATTTTTTGTTGTACTTATAGCCGGCTGGTGTTGCCGTTAACACGTCTAACTTGTGAGAGCTGATGGAGTTAACATGAGAAATCGCTACCCCGGCGGACGGAATAGGGTCTCCACGGACCACTACGCTTCTGGTTATGCGTTGCGCATCAATCAATTGGCCCTAATTAGTGTTTGGTTAGCACATGCTGAAGCCGCCGGCCCTGAGGTGGTCCTGGCTACCCATATGTACATATACAAGTCCGCAACGACGACATGGTCGCGCCGACCAAGCTAGATTGTATAAATGAGAACATTCGGATAAAGAATCGTCGACACGACCTGCGGCTTCCGACACAACGTTTAGCCAATACGAAACGAACCTGGCTGTCACGGCGGCGGAACTAGTGGCTGATCTACGGCAGCTAAACCCCAACGATCATAGAATTAAAGCTTTCATTCTGCCAGTGGCAAACATTGATACAGGACCCGGCTTATCCTTTGAACACAACTTATAAGCTATAATTGTCCCATGATTGATGTAGTGACTGGAAGGACTATGAGCCAGTGAAAATCACAGTTATTGTTAGCAAAGATCGGCATTGATCAACCGACCTTTTCTTGGACTTCAGGCAGTGGGATACGATTGTCGGTCACCCAAGTTCCTGAGAGTATGATATTGACCCTATCCTCATTAAGGAACCAAGCTTTCAGTGCCAACTGCCAAGTAAGTAGGATGTCGTACAAATTGATTTACATATCACCTGGACCATGTAAAGCAGAAAGGCTAGCTGAGCCGCCTGGGCAAACCCGAACCTAGTCTGGGTTGTCTTGTTCATGAAATGTGAGCAATCAGAGCGAAGGGGAAACCAACTCAGAGGCTTCTGTCGTGCCGATATTGTAGTCAGGATCTTTTACCCTATTTGGTAGAGGCGAAATCATTTTTGGCCGTCAGCCTTCAGGCGTAGCAAGCACGGGGAACACAACTTGATTACTCACATATCGTGATCGCAGAGTATGTCAAATCTTCTACCAGACCACGTCAAAGCAAGTTATTGGCAAGATGAATGAAAAGGCACTGTATATTTTCGGTCCGGAGCTTGAAATATACTTCGAAGGGGATTGAGCTAGAGCTCCATGACAATTCCTTTGGTTTCCTGCTACTTACTTAGATGATGGCAGGAAGCAAAGGTTACGAGGCCGACTGTAAGGAGGGTCTTGCATGAAACTTTTCGCCCGAGTCCGTCACCGATGTGGTCCTGTTTGGACTAGAAGCCTCCGAGGTGACTCCTTCGGCCCGGTTTGATGGGTCCGTTCTAGGCCTTGTACCTGTCGGTGCAACTATTTTGTCCTGTTTGATCCTGTCACTGGGAGCAAATTTGTGTAATTCTTTGGAATTACAGAAACATTACAAGAGAAATATGTTAGGAATTATTGTAAAATTTAGAATTACAGTGGAAATACAATAATTTCATTGTAATTCCTATGATAATTCCTCTGTAATTCTTCTGTAATTCCAAAGAATTACACAAAATTGTTCCCAGTGTGTTTGATAGGTCCATGGCTGCACTGAATCCTGATCGATGAAGCTTGCAAAGGCCTCGCAGGTCGGCGGTGAGAAAGGCAGACTTACGCTACGAAATCCAAATGAGCTCAGGTCGGCATCAAAATATGATTCTAAGACGAAGACAGCAAAAAGATACCGTATTACGGGCAAAATTATGCTATGTGGTCGGCCCCTTGCGCATTCCATGTAGTTAGCTGCGTTGTCGTGACTATGAGTACTTACATAGTTGTTTTTTTTCTTTCAATATTTTCCTTTCAAGGTCTGCACTTGTACCTACTTGGGTGTCATCAGTTTCGACTTGAAGTTACGGTCCAAGTGACATTAGAAGCGGATGATCATGTACTAACTCGCAGGTGCCAGAACTAGTGATCTACATATTAGCGTCTTACAAGTTACGGGAGACCCAAACCCTGTGCGGTGGGGTAACATCGTGACACGCCTTTGGATCCAGAGCTTCAAGTCTAAACCTTACTTGACTTGACCCCGTGATGGGCGTTGCCAGCGATTGATTGAGACGCCGGTCAAGCGCCCTGATCCTTGTCCTCCATCCCCCATGCCAAAGAACAAAGGAAAAGGCAGAAGAGCTCAAGCCAAGCCCAAGACTCGAGTGGTCATGACTGAGGTGCAGTCAGATACCCCTCCATCCAATCTTTGCCAGACTCTAGAAGAAGACGAGATGACTCGCTGCTCTCAAGTTGCTACTCATGGTTATCCGACTCCCACTCGTTGTACTGTGCATCATGGACAGTACATTACGATGACCAAATCTTACAAGGATGCGTCCAGAATTGTGGACGAGATCCTGGGCGGACACATAATTCCTACACAGGAGGAGATTCAGAACCTGAAGAGTTATGAGGAGTGCTTAGAGAAGGCACGTTGGGTGAGGAAGTATGTAGAGGCTGTGAGAAAGGAAAGAACTGGTCGAGAGATCCATCACAGGCGTTTTTTTCTGAAAGGTAAGCATTGTCCAATTTCTACTAGCTCTGTAGTTGATGCCAGTCACGCGCTTTCCACAGTTGACGACGGGCACAAGCTTCGAATGAAAAAGTTGGCAAAAGCAATGACTTCTACCATCGAAGTTTTCAATGCACTTCAAAGTCGTGCACTTGAGTTGTACATGGCAGATAATCCCAACTATGAGTGGTTTAATGAAGATCAAGATCCTTTACCGGATATGCCCACAGTCCAAAGTGCCACGAATCTTCAAGAAATGATAGCCCAGCTCTGGACACAGAGGGCGGAGAAACGCACACATGAAAGAGCGGATGATGATCTTGTTGAGATGAGATTGCAAGGGTGAGCACTCGTTCCAAGTATTATACACTTTCCTGAAAATTATTGCTTTATTTCCAAGGTTCAGGGAAGTATTGTTATTTGCACTGGACAAATTTTTGGATCGTTTCAATCTTGAGGACAAAGAAGCTGAGAAAGCTCTCGACCCTTTCATTCAGTCATCGGTACGGCGAGAACGAGATATCGGTCGCATCCTCATGCGTCAATTTGCCCGGCGTATCATTTTCTATGATCCAATCCTTTTCTCAAAAGCCACCGACAAGGTTTCTTTTGAGGACTTGTTCTCACATCCTGACTTTACTCTGGATGACGTATTCCGGTTTGAACATCTTTATAGTAAACGATTGGGTTTCGGCCTGCTCTGGTTTAGGGACTCACTCATGGAAGCATGTGCTATGGCTCCTTCACTGGATGGGAAAGATGGAACAAATCTAGCAAATTTCGGGAATTATGGTGTGCTCCTCATTTCTCCTTATTCGTTGTGTACTTAATATCCTTTTCTTTTCTTTGACTTCCCTCCCTTGGAAGAATCACGAGTTCATTTCTTAGGTGGATGGATTTATAACCGTCGACACGAAACGACTGTCACTAATGAAGTATGGTCGGTAAGCGAAACTCAACAAGCTCACTATTCAACTTACAAATTCCAAACAACCTAAACCCAGCTCTTGCTCGAAATACTTGATGCACTGGAGCCTACAGGGGCCCTTCCTGCCAATATTGAACATCGTTTTGTACGCCTTTGCAACACTTTCGACGATCTGTGCTCGTTTCTCGCCTTTGCTGCCTTTGGGCAAATGAAATCTCCTTCCTGGTGCCCACCGGAGTGTCAGGTGTATCGCAATCATCTGTCCCTATCAGAGGTTGTTGTTGCAGACATGGTTTCTGCGCCTACGGTCGAGCTCTTACGATACCCGGTGCCCACCAAGCGTCCAGCCAAACATCCGGGAATGATCAGCTATGCCGAGTTTGAAATCAGATCGTTCATGTTCGGTGCTATTCGAAATGAATCCGACCCATTCGCAGATGCCTTTCTGCAAGAGCTACGAGCTCGCCCTGATCTCTTCTGCGTCATCACCAGATCTGACACAGATCCAGGCCAAAAGGTCGAGACCTTTGGGGGGTTGGAAGAAAGTTCCTTACCGCATCTTCGTATTCGAAGCTTCGACAGCCCTCCGGGTAGAGTTCCCATGAATCGAGGCAAGTGGGAACAGTATCATTCAGCTTTTGACATCTTATACTCTACCGGCACTTGTGCGAATGGACAAATCCAGTCGCCCAAAGGATATCTGGCCAATGCACAACACACGGGGTTTTTCTTCCGTTTCAAAAAATTCCCAGTGAAATATTTTGTCATTATTGACGTACATCCTGGCCGCGCAGTCCGTCATCTTGCAAGAGGAGTTATATGGGCTGCTCTTCGTGCTCAGGGTCTGGCAGAGGGGGAGTTCAGTATAAGGAAGTATGCTCGTGCTTCGGATCGGCTGTTTCACAAACGTGCCAATGAACGTTTGTCTTGGATGCCGAGTTCAAGATGGAAAGCTGGGTCAATGGAGGAAGAGTTGCCTCCTGACCTTGAGCCAGAACACCTTGCTGAATCTTACAATAACAGCTCAGTTCTTTCCTTGGCCAACAGTGGAGGTGAGTTTAGTAGGCAACCAGCTACTCCAGCAGTGGTATCACCCTCCACATATTCATCACAACCTTCACCAGATACAAATTACAATCATACATTACCCAAACTTAAGGGAATGTTTTCTCCTAAGGTAGACTCTCAGTCAACGCCCAGTGACAGCTCAGTTTCTACAACTGGTCTTCAGTCCAACCACAGTCATATAGGTCATTCTGTCATGGATACATCTACTTTGGGGTCTTCTTTGCCAACACTTGATACAGAGCCTTCTGCTATGATGTCTTTTGTTGGCTACAGATTTTCCACCAGCCCAAATAATGCTTTCACAGGTGAATCCAATCAGCAGTCAACATCCTTTGACCTCTCACAGCAACTGTTGAATAATCCTGGTCACATTTCACCCAAGCTTAGGGGAATATCCTCTTCCCCTAAGATGAACTCTCCTTCAGGGCAAAGTGACAATTTGAATTTTGTCACAAGTCCAAGTCATTCTAGTTCTAGAGTGTCTATGGATCCTATGAGTGCCACTTCTACTTTGTTGTCTTCCCCACCAGTGCTCAGTGAAGAGTTCTCTGCCTCAATGTCTTCTATCAGTGATGATGAAACAATATTGTCACCTCCAGAAGCCCTGGACACTGAACCTAGAAAAGGTTGGTGCAGTATTCAGTAAATCAAAATTTGATCAGTATATTCTTAGTTATACTACCATGTACATTATTCTCCTTTCAACTTCATTGCCTGCTCTTTTTTAGGCTTCATCACTATATACTACCCAGCTCTGTTCTGTTCAACTTCTGTTCTATGTTCTTAAAATAAAAAGTGTATGTATTGGTGTATATGTACAATAAGTTAATAAATTATTGGGCCCACAGTCCCCGGTTACTCTTTCTAATTAAATTCCAAAGAAATCATTTACATGATCACTGGACATTTGAAATTGGATAATAAGTAATTGAAAAAAAAAATCACATATTTCAATTTAGCGTATTGTTTTGTACACACAGAAATAATAGTCATGCAATTATGCAAGTATCAAGACTGAGAAAAGCTGTTCAGATGGAAACCACTCTGGGAAAACCACTTGCAATCTGAAAATATGACAAAAGTTCTTCACTCTTGATATAGCTCTATATAGAAATGAAACTATGATGTGTCATAAAGTAATGGCAAACTTTTTTTCATCCGAAATGTAGTTTTTAATAGACCGCATGCAATGCAAATTAGAGATCTTGCGCAAACACCAACCGTTGGCTCTGCAATTCAGTAGAGCCACAGTTGGTGTTTGCGCAAGATCTCTAATATTGGGGCTCCAGACTTTCGGAGCCACACCTAGATATAAGTATATGATTTGTTTCTCACTAAATAAAAATGTTGTTATTTCACATTGAAGATGTGGTGTAATCTACACCTGTTCAAAATATGATGTATCTTACCCTAGGCATGTAACTTCTTGTTAGTAACTAAGTAATGTATTGAACTTGGAAGAAATGGACCACTGTGAATGCCTTCCATTACGAGGCCGACTTTAGGAGGACTCGTTCTTGCTTATCAGGAGTCGCAGGGTGGCAGTGCACTTTACCACGAGTTAAATCCTTTTGGTATATCTCATTAATCTTATCTTATACTATTTTTGTCACTTTCAAGTTATTGGCACTTGGTAACCCGGCATAGCCGCATAAAATCAAGGCCTCGTACCTGCCGTGCGAAGCGACGGCCCTATTCCTTCATTTGTCCTTCATACTTACTCAATACTTGCTGCTTTTACGCATTGAAAAGATAAAAGATGGGGGGGGCTCCTTGAACCTGAACCACCACCTGGTTAGGTTTTTCTCACGATTCTCCACAAAAGAAAAGTGGGCAAGGACGAGGAAGTCATAGATGTACCACGCACAGAAGGGCTCAAAAGAGTCTCTTCACTCTCGTACGTCTCCTCGGGATCACCAACTGCCCCAGTCGTTACTTCGACGCCCGCCTGCACTAGCTACGAACGCCTACCCAACGGGAGGTGGCATTTTGAAAAACGGAAAGCGCCGAGAGAAGCGGTGGACGCGTCACCACGTCTCTATCCCACAAAACTCCGACCAACAAAGCAACCACTCACCATGAGGCCGACAATGACCACCACTCTCCTACATAGACAAAGAATGCCACCAGGATAATAGAATGCCACTGGAACAAAGGGACTTGGACCACCGAAATGGTATTTAAACCAGGAAGACTCGACAGAAGGCCGCAACACCCAATCCTCTGAACTCCTATTTCTACTCCCCACCTTCTACTGCCTACCAATGTCTCCCAGTCTCAACAACGACAAAAACGAGCCTAAAGGCAAGTCTACCGACAAACCCGCGACTCGCAACCAGAACTCATCCGGCGCTGGAAATGCCCCGAGCCAAACCAATGTCCAGGTGCCAAACCTAGGTAAAACCAAGCCTCATAAACTTTCGAAAGAAAAAACTCACATCTCTGCCCAGGAAACACTTCTACAGGCGAGGCGAACACCACCAACGACAATGGGAGCGTCGCATCAAAGAAGAAGAAAAAACTTTTCTCTTTTGGACTACCAAACCGTGGACCAAATGCCTCCAACGTACAACCTCTCGTACCGGAGCCCACTACCCAAATCCTGACCCCGCCTCCTGTCCAGCCTGACGTTCCTGTACCACCTGCCGAACCCTTCCCACCTCTTCCATCCCAAAACCCTAACGTGAACGACACCACACAACCTATCACACCTATCCCCGAAGCGACTCCTACCTCGCCTGGCGCTCTGGCAGCGCTAAACCCCCCTAACTGGGACAACGTCAGAGGCGACTTCCATTTGAATCCCCTTCCCCCCGCACCTCCAGGCTACAACCCAGAAGTGGACGACGACGGGCTGGAGTACATGGACGATCCCCCTACACCTCTAACCATTTGCCCAGTTACGGGCATGCCTATCGAGGACGACGTCGAGATGGGACAACGAGAACCGACTCCAACCCCACAAGCGTCCACCTCCTCGAACAACTCGAACAACTCGCAACCTAACGATAATCGATGGGCGAAAAGACAACGCCAGGATAGCAATGGAACGGGAGCGGATACTAGAAATACTTCACCGTGATACTCCTTTAACTTCACTAGGAATGTCCAGGAACCACGTCTCCAAACTCTGCCCTTACCTCCTCCGAATGTAGCCCCACCTCCAGCAACCCCTGCAACAGTTCCTATTCCCCTTACACCAGCTCCTCCTCCTCCTGCGCCAGCTCCTATTCCTCCTGCACCAGCTCCCATTCCTCCTGCGCCAGCTCCTATTCCTCCTGCGCCAGCTCCTCTTCCTACTGCTACTGCTGTTCCCTCTGCGACACCAACCACTGGAGGAGGCTACACCCCCGGCGCTGTAACCCAACCTCCACAAGGAGGGTTCAGGCAACCACAGGGTTTTCACTCTGGCAACGTCCACCAAGGACAGGAGGAAAACCAAGTAGCCCAGTGGAACCAGCAAGTACAAAACAATGGCGGAGTCTTGGTTCGTCCTTGGGGCCGACCAGGTACTGAACCGTCAGTCATCGCTGCTCAAATTGCGGAAGGCATCCGCGACATTCTCCCCAACCACGACTCCCCTACGGTTGCTCCTCCCCAGACAGCGGGTCCAGGCAACCGACCAATCCACTACCTCGTCACCAATCTACCCATGACTGAGCTGCAGAGGCTCAACCGAAACGAAGTTCACAGCACCTCTCATGCTACCTTCATCACCTTGCCATACCGACCATCCCCATCCACCTATATCACAACTCTCCGTGACTTTACACTCCAAAACACCCCAGAGCATGTGCAAATTCTCGATACAACAATCCGCGAGACGCTCTTAGGGGATATACGAGTGCGACAATTCCTCTACTCACACCGCGACGCAGTACCAGTCAATGTCCATGCGAACCAAGTCCCTGATGTCGTCATCAATACTCTGGAACTCAACGCCGTCTTAATGGGTAATAGGGATGGCTACACCCGGACCTGGTGGAACCTCTCAATCGAATCCCCTACCCATATCCCTTCACACTACGACGAATGGATCACTTTGATAAGGTCCATCATCTTCCCCACTGCTCTCTACGGAACGGGCAGATCAGCTCCACCGTTCCATTGCAATCACTGCCAATCCGTCGACCACCCAAGCGGCCTTTGCCCTTACCCAAGCTAGCCCGGCTGGCTAGGACCGAACCTGAACACCCGAAACAGCGAGGTAACTAACCAGCCAAACCGAGGATGTGGCAATAGAGGAGGCCCACGCGGCTGTGGACTCAAACGAGGACGAGGCCAAGGACGGGGAAGGGGCAAAGGATTCTAGAAAATCCGTTTATATATGTTGAGAATACCTACTAAATCTACCAGTATATACACACAAACTGGTGTACCTTTTAAAAGTCTGTCGTTACATTACATGCCCAACAAGCCAGTACATACACGAAACTAACATACCCTTAACATTCTTGCTGCTACGATACATGAATCAGTATACATCTAGTTACGATACACAAATCATTATGCATTTACCTATTTATCCTTCGACAGACTGAATAGAACACTTCGGAAAGGACAGGTGTTAGGACCTGGACCCACCTATAACATATAGGCTATGCTCCGAGCAAGCATATAAGCGAATCCGAATCTCCCGAGAGCTAGCTCACTCTTGAAGGCCCACATATACTGACTATCCCTGGATAGGACAGGAAAGCTGGATAGATCTCAAAGGCACTTAGTAAATAAGTGCCTAACAACAGTGTGGACACGCGCTGGACTTAGTCTGTAAAAGTTCTGTGCCGAAATGTGAATTGATCCTGAATAAATTTCGCAAAGTAAGGCAGGACAGTGCCCCTTCACGAGGAGCAGAGTTCTCCTATAGTCAGGGACCGAGAGGTAGACCGTGGGGCCCCTAAGCGTTGGTTGGCGCGAAGGGATGCCCAAGTGACCAACTGCAAACTCACTAGCAACTTTTTCTTTTTCTTTTTCTCAATCACAACAATGCACTGGAACTGTGACTTCAAACCCTGTTCTCGGAGAGGTTATTGATTCCGCCGCCAGTCGTGGTCTCAATGAAGAGGACAGAGAGAACAGTTGTGGCATTTTTGTTGAAGGATTGGAAAACTCGAGAGATCTGACAGGCCTGGGGGTGAATCTACTGAGCACCCAGACCACTGTATCTCAAGATATCCGCAACATATCCCAACAAAACCCTGGTATACAGGGAAATGATACACCACCAGATTATGAAACAAATCATAATGAAGCAACCAGCGAAGAACCAGATGAATGGTTGGACCAAGTACTAAATGAAATTGAAAACGAAACCAGGCACATACGACTTGAGAACACGGAGACAATAAATCAGCGACTCCATCCTGCACCACGGAGACAGATACAAGTCAGGGTTAGAGGGGGCTATCGAAGAGGAGAACCCATAAAAAGAAAAACTAAAGCCTTCCTAAAAATCACCTCCATGAATATGAAGGGGAAAGGTGCGGACTCCATCAACGATCCCAATAATAAATGGAACCATATAAACCAAATAATGAGAGAAAATAAGATAGGAGTATTAACACTTCAAGAGACACATACAAGTGACGAACAGCTGGAAAAAATACAAACTCTATTCCAGAGACAGCTGGTAATACACAACTCCGCAGACCCGGGAAACCCAACTGGAAAAGGAGGAGTGGCAATAATTCTTAATAAAGGTCTAACGAACGTAAAAGGAATAGAAGTAAAAGAAATTGTGCCGGGACGTGCTCTCCTGCTGTCCCATCCATGGCATGACAATAAGACCTTCACATTCTTAGCCATATACGCACCTGCCGGATCAAATAGAGAAAAAATAGATTTCTGGAAGGGCCTAACAGAAACATGGGAACAACGACGACTTCCGTAACTACAAGGATTTGGAGGGGACTTAAATAGGGTTGAAGAAACTATTGACCGTCTCTCCGGGAGAAGAGAAATGCTGAAGTAATAGACGCTTTCCGAACCTTCCGACAAAAATTCACTGTGATCGATGGATGGAGAGAATTCCACCCACTAGAAAAGGGCTACAGTTTTGTACACCAATCAAACTGCTCCCGCTCAAGGATCGATCGGATCTACACCAATGAAGAGATCCTAAGAAACAGCAGGGAATGGGAAATTATAGACCCACCAATTAACACTGACCACAAACTAGTTATGACAACAATCATAGACCCACAAATGCCTATAATAGGAGATGGAAGATGGGCTATACCACAACTTGTACTGAAAAGCAAGGAATACTTGAGAAAGGTGACCGAATTGGGCGCAGAACTAGAACAGGAAATTGAAAAGCAGGCAAAAGAGCCGAACACACGAACCAATGCTCAGAATATACAAATCCTTTATAAGGATTTTAAAATGGAATGCACAGCCGAAGCTAGGAAAATAGCAAAAAAGATAGTACTGAGAGCAAAAGTTAAAATAAAAGAGCTAGAACAAGAGCGAAAACATATCCTCAACAACGACGAAATCTCAAATGAGGAAAAGATACTCCAGGTGAATGACCTGGACAACAATATACAGAAACTACGAAAGTCAATACATATGGACAACAGAAGGATATGCAAAGCCAATTCACACCTGAACAGTGAAAAACCAACTCGATATTGGTCAAAAATGAAAGAGCCACCCAAACCTAAAGACCACATCACATCTCTAGCATATCCAAACACTCAGCCGCCGAAGTATACTTCTGACTCGAAAGAGATGGCCAATATAGCCAACAACTACCACAATGGACTCCAAAATGAAGCCCCCGACCATGGAATCGACAAACAGGAGGCAAAAAATACTGTACTGAACCACATTGTGAAGACAATAAGTGAACAGCACAAACAAAACCTAAGTATACTGATTTCCGAAAAGGAGATACAGAAAGCACTCAAGTTAGCTAAGAAGAACAAATCCCCGGGACTCAATGGTATACCAGTTGAGTTCTGGCAACGCCTAGATAAAGAATATCAAAAGAAAGAGGACGAAGGCAATAAAAACCCAGCTTTTAACGTAATAAAGGTTCTAGCGGCAGTCTTCAACGACATAGAAGAAAATGGAGTAGCCGACGGAACAGATTTTACTGAGGGATGGATGTGCCCTATATATAAGAAGAAAGACCGTACAAACATTGCAAACTACCGACCAATCACAGTTCTAAACTCGGACTACAAACTCCTAACAAAAGTACTATGCATCCGAATCACGGAAATAGTACCAGATCTCATACATGAGAATCAAGCTGGTTTTATGAAAAATAGAAGCATATATGACCACATACGGCTCACAGAAATCATGATCGACTACACCGAGGCGGAAGAACTAGATGGTATAATTGTTGCGCTTGACCAGGAGAAGGCATACGACAAGGTCTCGCACGGATACCTATGGGAAGTACTGGAAAAGTTCGGCTTCCCTCCCCATTTCATACAAACAGTAAAGGCACTGTACAAAAACGCATATACTAAAGTTATTATAAATGGAATGGGTACACAAAAAGAATTCACCGGCTATAAAGTAACCAGAGGGGTAAGACAAGGAGACCCCCTCTCATGCCTCCTCTTCAATCTAGCAATAGAGCCCCTGGCAGAAATGATAAGGCAATCTGAAGATATTAAAGGTTTTAATATACCGAACGTACAGGAAGCACTGAAAGTTACCCTTTTTGCAGACGATACCACAGTGTATCTGTCTGAGAATGACAATTTCAAAAGTTTAGAAAACATCCTGAATACCTGGTGTACAGTTTCCATGGCAAAATTCAACATTGAAAAGACAGAAATCCTACCTGTCGGAACAAAAACATTCAGGGACCACCTAATTGAAACGCGGAAGATAAGACCAAACCATACCCCTATCCCAAACGAGATAAAAATTGACGCTGATAGTATCTCAATGAGAACGCTAGGTGGCTGGGTGGGGAATAACATAGACAGAAACGACCCCTGGATTAGAGTCATAGATAAAATCAAAATAATGTTTGATAAATGGGAAAAGTGTAAACCGACCTTCGATGGCCGGATACTGATCATTCAATATGAGCTAACAAGTAGATGCCAATTCACAGCCTCCACACAAGGAATGCCAGATGATATCCTAAAAACGTTGAACAGAATGATAAAAAGCTTCCTCTGGGAAGGTGGACGGCCGAGGTTAAAGCAAGAGACACTACAGAAACCAATCTCCGAAGGAGGAAAAAATCTCATCAACCTGGAATGCCTCCGAGATGCGATAAGCCTTATGAGATTGAAATCATACCTGAACATAAGCGAAAAGCGCCCGTTATGGGCCTACGTAGCAGATGAAATGCTAAGTAAGGCAATGACACAAGAAAGTGCAAAAAAGTTCACGAGCACTAACCAAATCATGAATATTTTCCTGCAAGACTGGGATATTAGGAAACAACAAGTACCGAAATACCTTGCAGACATGATCGAGACCGGAAAACGGTATGATACTACCTTCGAGACAATTAACCCATCAATAAGGATTCAAGACGAACTCCCCAGGGTTGCCGGGTCAACCGCTTGACCCCCTGACTCGTCCCACGGACTTGACTATTTTTGGGGTCTAGACCACCTGTATTGGACGGGTCAAGGGGTCAGATAGAGGTCAAGCAGAAAAATTTCGGCGTGAAAGTGAGCTCAATTGATACACATCTGCTCACTGTATGTCCCAGAGCAATAAGCTAAGCTTGGTTCACTCTCAATGTCGCATTATTCCAGTTTCTCTTCAAATTACTGGAAATTTACTGGACACTAGATTCACGTAGAAATTCTGGGGCAATATGAGAGTTTTGTATAATTCTTATATATATTCGGGTATATCTATAGAAAATTGACCCATAAGCGCCCGGGTCAAGCTGGTCAATCAACCGTCAATGGGGTCAATATTGACGGTTCTAAATTTGGTCAATGACCGGTCATGACCCGGTCAACTACAACCCTGGAACTCCCAATATGGTACTCCAAGAAAGCTGATAAACAGAAACGCCAAGTTAATAATGTAGGGGCGAGCAAGTGCATACAGAAAACGCACGATATACACAAGACAGGTGAAGTTAGGACCCTCGCCGAAAGGCCCAATAACCCAGACCACGACTCAAACAAACCTGCAAGTTGCAAATGCGCCGAATGTGAAAGTGACAGGTCTAGGGGATGCAATGCACTGCATACCTGCATAGAACAAGCAGCTAAGCTCTTGAACAATCTACTGCCAAAGTGGAATCCCCTGCACCAAAGAAACGATGCAACCGATCACAGAGGACAATCGCAAAATGGGAACGAAGAAGAAGAAAAAACCTTTACTCCTCCAAGGCAAATCTCATCCCTAAGTGACGGATTCCGAGCCTTCCATCACATCGACCGGGCCGAGAGCAATGACGACAGAAGAGCACCGAGACTAGCACACAACGACGAAACCCTAGAAGTAATAACAATTAGCACTGATGGGGCCTGCTTCGAAAATGGAACACCTAAAGCGATCGCAGGCAGCGGAGTATGGTATGGACCAGGAGATGAGCGGAACCTAGCGATTCGGCTCCCCAAGGAACTAAGCCAGTCGAACCAGTCTGGGGAGATAGCAGCAATACTTAGACCAGCATACGAAATTGCCGCTAACACGAAACTAATCATAAGGAGCGACTCGGAGTACACAATAAATGGACTTACTAAATATCTATACGAATGGGAACAGAAAGGTTTCATTGGAATCGAAAACCAAAACCTGTTCAAAGCAGTATCAGCAGCCCTAAAGCAGAGAAAGGCACCTGTAATTTTCGTAAAAGTTAAAGGTCATAGCGGAGATGAAGGAAATGATGCTGCAGATGCCTTAGCAAAAGAGGGAGCCCAGAAGGAAGAACCAGATAGCCTGAACCTAACAATACCCGAGGAATATGACATTAACGGAGCGCAATTAAACTATCTGACACAGGCTACCGCCTACAAGGGTGTAACTATCTATAGGAAACAAAACCGCCATAAGAAAAGAAAAAGAAGACACACTGAAGATGATCTACAGACGGAAAAGACAGCTGCAGATAAAAACATAGAATTAATACAGGATGATATAGAGAATTACCAGAATGAGCGACCGCAGCCACAAACAATCTGGAAAAAGGCCACTAAAAGTAAGAATGCAATGAAAGAACAAAACATATGGAATTGGAAAGCCATGCATAACCTTTTCTGGGTCGGGAAAAAATGGTCCAGGATCCCGGGATATGAACAGAGAGCAGAATGCCGTTTTTGCCAAACCGAGGAGAATCTTGAACATATACTTACCAAATGCTCGAAACCCGGGCAGCTTGAAGTCTGGGAACTAGTACGACAATTCTTAGACCTAAAAAACATACAGCTACCAGATACAATGTCGATGGGCCTCATACTAGGATGCGCACTGACTAACCCCCGAGATGAAAACGGGAAGAAGATAGAAGGGGGGAGCTGCATTGTAGAAATTGTACTCCGAGAAAGTACTGGTCTTATATGGCAGCTAAGGAACAGACACGTCATCCAACATGACAATGACCCGGAAAAACTACCCACCGCAGCAGAAATAGAAAATAGTTTCTACTACCGAATAAACGCACGACTACAATTGGACTGTACACTAACTAACAAATACAAATTTGAAGCAAAGCTCTACGAAAGGAAATGGTACTTAGCACATGGAGACACACACTCGAAAATGAAAAGAATCTCCCTGATGACTGGACCAGACAGACCGGGGTTTTAGTGGGTAAGGGAAATTACCGCAGAGGGCGGAACAGGTGAAGTGGAACAATTTCCCAGCCCCACATAAGTCGTAATGGACTATGCCTAAAGCATTTCCCCGAAGGAAGTTTACTTTCTTTTCAGCGGGTCTCAACCCCGTGACACAAGTCAACCCGACGAGACTGATCAGATCAGTTACATCGGGTATCGCTTCCATCAAAAAAAAAAAAAAAGATAATCTTTTACAACCCGAAGCATGATGCTTGCTGTTGCTCAGGGAAAGTTCAACTTCGACATTTGAAAGAGTTTCTTTCAAAGCTCACACTACGGGCAAGAACGACTTTCCGCGGTGAGGAAATCGTTGAGGAAATTTTGGATTGACCAATAGCAAAAATCCCTCACAATTTCCTCAAAATTTCCTCACAATTTCCTCACTGCGGAAAGTCGTTCTTGCCCGTAGTGTCACATGACTTTATGATGACAAATACCACAGAATGGAGGTACAGCCCCCATCAAGCTGGATGAGCACAGCAAATCCAATCCACCAGTGTCTACAGCTTGTGACACTTATTCGAACTTTATCATGACTTGACTAATAGAGTCCCGTGATGGGCGTTGACAGCGGTTCATGTCAAGCGCCGGTCAAATGTCCTCCTCGACTCTCCTCCCATGCCAAAGAACAAAGGAAAAGGCAGAACAGCTCAAGTCAAGGCTCAAGCCCAAAGCTCAAGTGGTCACGACTGAGGTGCAGTCAGACACCCCTCCATCCAGTCTTTGCCAGACTCTAGAAGAAGACGAGATGACTCGCTGCTCTCAACCTGCTACTCATGGTTACCTAACTCCCACTCGTTGCGCTGTGCATCACGGTCAGTACATCACGATGACCAAATCTTACAAGGATGCTTCCAAAATTGTGGACGAGATTCTGGGTGGAAATGTCATTCCCACACAAGAGAAGATCCAGAAATTGAAGGATCATAAGGACTGCTTAGAGAAGGCACGTTGGGTGAGGAAGTATGTAGAGGCTGTGAGAAAGGAAAGGACCGGTCGGGAAATTCATCACAAGCGCTTCTTTCTGAAAGGTAAGTATTGTCCAATTTCTAAGAGTAGGTCTAGTCCACGCCAGTTGACGCGGTCATTTTTCTACAGTTGATGATGGGCACAAGATTCGAATGAGAAACTTGGCAAAAGTAATGGCTTCCACCGTTGAAGCTCTCGACGCTCTTCAAGCTCGTGCACTTGAACTCTATATGGCCGATAATCCTGACTATGAATGGGACAGTAGGCAACAGAAGTCCTTGTCAGACGAAGCTTCTGTCAAGAACATGATTGATCTTACGGGCATGAATCGCCAAGGTCAGCCAAACACAGGAAAACGGGCAAACGAGTCAGAAGACGATGATTTAATTGAGTTGAGTCTACGAAAGTGAGTGGTTGTTTTTTTTTCATATTCAGACCTTCTAAATACTGTCTCTTCAAGGGAGAAGGAAGGATATCTAAATATTTTCAAAGACTTGTTGAATCCTTTCCTAGAGGACGAAACACAAGAGGAAGATTTATTTGCTAAACGGGAAAGAGCAATTACTCGAATCCACATCCGTCAATTCGTTCGTAGCATCTGTTACTATGATCCGATTCTTTGGGAACGAACCAAAGACAAAGTCTCATTTGAAGATCTCTTTTTGCATGATGATTTCACATTGGATGACGTGTTGAGGTTCCTCATTCTTTCTCGGAAGCAACTTGAGATAGGTCTCCTCTGGATGAAGGATTCAGTAATGGAGGCGTGTATCATGGCTTCAGCACCAGACCAAAAGAGTGAGATAGATAAAGCGGCAAATATTGGAGATCAGAAATTTGTTCGGGAAGCCCGAGTACGGGTTCTCGGGGGATGGATCTACAACAAACGACATGAGCGTCCCATGACCAACGAAGGATGGCATGTGAGCAAATCCAAAATTTTGGGCAAATCTGTACATCGCTCATTCTCTAAAATGACTATGCAGATACTGTTGACTGGTCTACAGCCCATCCCAGCTAATATCGAGAATCGATTTGTACGTCTTTGCAACAATTTTAATGATTTGCACTCCTTCCTGTCCTTTACTGCACTTAATCGAGATAAACCTCCCTCATGGTGTGATCCCCAGTCACACGCTCCTCGTAATCATCTATCCTTGTCGGGTGTGGTAGTAGCGGATATGATTTCTCCCAATTTCCCATTAAAGGGTCCTGTGCCCACCAAGCATCCGGCAAAGAGAGGAGGAATAGTCACATGGGCCGAAATTGAAGCCAGGGCATACATGTTCGGAGCTATCCGAAACGAGCCTGACAAATTCACGGATGCTTTTTTGAACGAGCTACGGGCCGACCAGATCTATTCTGCGTTATAACTAGATCAGAAACAGACCCAGGTCAAGAGGTTGAAACTTTTGGTGGCTTAGAGGAGGAGCCCTTACCACAGATTCGTGGTCGAAATTTCGAGGCACCCTTCACTTCTCCCAATAATGTGCCCGTTGGACGAGGAGAGTGGGATACGAAGGTGACAAGAACAGGGCTCGATATTTTATACAGCACTGAAGGCCCTGCGAAAGGTTATTTAGTCTCAGCAAAACACGAATCGGGCTGGTTCTTCTTTTTCAAGAGGTTCCCTGTAAAGTATTTTGTCATTATCGACGTTCAACAGGGCCGTGCTGTCTCTCATCTTGCTAAAGCGGTTGCATGGGCTGCTCTTCGCGCCCAAGGCTTTGCAAAGGGAGAATATGACGCGAGAAACTACGCTCGAGCCTCAGATCAACTATTCCAGGAGCGCGCCAAAGAACGTTACTCATGGAAGCCGAGTTCTTCATGGGGGACTACGTCGATGGAGGCAGACATGTTTCCTAGTTCAGAGTCCCAGCCAACGAACGAGTCTCCCTCCAACTCTGTATCAGATGGAACTTCTTCGACTCATCACGTAGATAACTCTAGCACTGGCAGGCAATCAGCTGCACCGATAACAGCATCGCCATCCACCAGTTCGCAAAAGCCATTGTCGAATATAGATCCCAGCCGCGCATTACCCAAGCTCAGGGGAATGTTCTCCTCTCGTAAAGCAGACTCGGTCGAAAAAAAGTAATTTGACTGCTCTCCCCTTGCGAACGTAGTACGCGTCATCTCTCCCCGCATACTTCTGTTTTGCTACTTTCTTTGCCCGTCCTCGATACAGGTTCTTTCTCTCCGTTACCTGTCTTTGATTAAACCGCATTATAGCCTCTGGATACTCATTCCTCTACCAAAGAGATTGGTGTAACATTTAGACATGTAGTCAACCTATCAATCATATATGTATTCAATCTGGTACGATACTTTTTTCTGTTCAAGCTATGTATCTCCGATACTCTGATACATATATGTAAGTATTCTTAAAACGAAAAAAATAGTGTATGTGTAGTTGTGTGTGCATGTACCCTTTCTGAATATCATTCACCTTCCTTATATTTTTTGAAGTTTCACCTTTCCTTTCCTCCTGATCATCCTCTACTTATGAACGTCTTGCATTCAATTTCCATCGCGCCTGGTATGTAAGATCCTCGAGTTACTGTAAGGTGTAATAATGTTGTCAAATGAAAATCGCTAAGAAACTCGTCGACACGCCCGAGGTCCGATTCTCCGGGATGGAATTCAAGACGTTCGTGATCGCGAGACCTAGACGTCAGTATCCTAGAGATAAGTCTATTACGACCTAGCTAGCTTACATTGTAAAGTCTTCACCCACTGTGACTGTAGTACTAGAGCGGCCACTTGTGAAATTTAGGTGCTTGAACATACTGTTCATCTATTTACTCTCTTCTGGTTCGCCGTACATCAAATAGCATCACGACACGTCGGACGTCTCTGATCAAGTCGTTTGCAAATTTCCTGCAAGTAACCTTTCTTTCCAAATAGCAGCGCGTGTATGCGCATATATTTTCAATTCTCCGTAAACATCACACAGACATACATGTACAATTTTCCTTTTCTCTTTCCCTTCTTTCTTTCTCATAACAGATAATAAGAGGTTACATCTTCGAAGGTCTACCAAAAAGACCATTAAACCGTCATCAAAAAAAGGGCTTCACGGAAGATCCTACATTGGTCTTACACAGCCAACAATTCCTTGAGCTTTCCATTCTTGTGGGCAGCTTGGACGGCATCGTTTCCTATTGGAGAAAAGGGGAAAGGAATGATTGTGCCAAGACAGCGCGGGTACTTTAGATTTAGAGCTAATGAGTTTGATAGGGGAAACAATCACGTACCTCCTACGTGTTGTTTGTCTGTAGGTAGGACGGGGTGTGTGGTGACGAGAGGCGAACGATGTAGTTGGAGGTAAAAAAAGAAGAGTAGGTCCCGGCAGAGCGTTGAAT
>ML180021.1:0-34352 GCA_004369135.1 Dendrothele bispora CBS 962.96 | reverse complement strand
CTAAGTACACTCTGGGACACATATCTTGATGGTGGATCGAGGGTAGAGGCTCGAACAAGAGGTCGAAATTCGTCCCGGTGCGATTTTTCACTACACAACAAGGCTTATACCTTGACTGTCACTGCTCAAAAGAAGAAAAATCTCCAGTTAGGCTCTCATTTTCTTCACTTTGGTTTGGTAGAGGATCTTGAGGAGATTTTATACGCTGTTGAAAGGATATGAGAATCAAAACTCGAACAGTATAATGTATGCACTCTTATACCATAATTTACATATACGGGTAACGTATCAGTACACTACGGACTTAAAACCAAGCTCGACATCAAAATACGACTTCCAACAACATCGTTGATCGTACAACCAGAGAGCTATGTATTATTCGTTGCGCATGTTAAATCTGCAGATGCTCAGAACATATCGCGTAGTATGATCACCCATCGTTTCAACATCTACACGTCAGTAGGACATGTATCTACGGATTCAGTTTCGATACAAGCACCTGCCTGGATCGATTCCTACAGCGACACAGCAGCTAACCTTCCTTACAAAACAGAGAAGGGAGTCGTAAAAAAGTTTTCTTTGATTCCTATGCAATGCGAAGTATGTCCAACAAAGTTCCACTACTACTACCAACGCGCCCAAGCACCCAGAAGTCCAGTCCTAACACATCTAAAAGCCTCCTACTTCACCCTCCTGTAAAACAACAAATATGCACACCTCGTCTCATCCTTCTCCTGACCTTCCCCAAACACATCCTCATGCATCACATCCGAAACCAGCTCGTCGTCTATCCGTATCCACCCCTCTTTCAATTTTGCGCTTGCTTGAGCATTGGCATTAGGCGCGGAGGCAGGGAACCGGTTTGGATGGAGCACGTCCAGGGTGTAGTGTCCTCCTGATGCCGAAAGACCGTGGTGGTAAATAGCTAGATATATCCAAGGAAGAATGGTTCAGTCACTATCCGAGCAATAAAGGTAAAGCATCATAAGAAAACTAACCTCCAAACAGCTTATACCTCGCATTATGAGGCTTCTTCGCCAATGGCGACATGACATCACTCCCAATGACCACTTCCTCGCCAAACGATACCCTCTTGCCGACTTTGACCACACCTCCGACTTGAACATCGTAACAGAACCTCTTCAAGTGTATCACAAGGATAGAAGGAAGAGAATCTATAAGAACTTGTTGAGAAGCTTCGATAGATTGGTTAGGTCGCGTGGGATGTGTGGAAGGAAGGGTGAGTTGGATGGGAGAAGGACGGGCGTGGTACAGAATGGCATCTTGGATCGTGTGGATTGTGTCGGGCTGGACAAAACAAAGAAAAAAGTTAGTCTATGGGCATTGAGCTGAGAAACATGAAGAGAATGCGTACTTGAATATCCAACTTTAGACTCCTCCAATCCTCTACCGTCGCTGAGTCCTTTTGCCCTGCCGCTTTAAGCGTCGAACGGAATTTACCACCGAATATCCGGGTTATGGGGGATTCAGTTGATTTTATCTGATTAAGCATTGTCGTTCCAACATCAGCACATCGTTTATACGATTTTCAATCCTTTCGAGAGGGAAAGGGAGTGATAGAAAGAAAAAAAACCCTCACCGTCCTAGTAACAACCATCCTGTTCCTCTTCCCGACTTCTAACCAACCATCGTCTTCAGGAGGTTCTTCTTCCTCTTTTTCTTCCACTGCTGTCGTCGACGAAGACGTCTGTACAGATCCAGCCTTGTTTTGGCCTCCTTTGCCATGATGAGACGAAGGTGGTGGCGGCGGCGGAGGTGTAAGAGCGTTCTGTATAGCTAAAAGCTCTTCCTCTAGAGTCTCGAGGTAGAACCCAAAGAATTCTTCTGCGTCTTCTTGGTGGCCACCCTGTTATACATAGAACGTCAGTATAAAGCCACCAGAATAAAGCGAATAGAGGAGACTGAAAGGAAGATAGAAAAAGTACGGTTAAAGAATAGAAATAAAAAAGACAGACTTACCCTCATCCCATCGAACCTCTTCTTCTCCTTCATCGCATCATACACATACGTCGGTATAAACGACTCTCTCTCCCAATCATCCTCCTCCCTCTCCCTCTCCCGTTCCTTTCCTTTTCCCTTCCCACCCCTTTCCTTCTCCTTCTCTTTTTCCTTCTCACCTGGCAAAAAGTCCCTCAAAAACTGCACCGTCGCCTTCACCAACGACACCTTCAACCCATCATTCGCTGCCACCTGTCCTACTACAGGATCCTCTCCTATAACAGTCCCAGGTAACAACCTTCCCAGTTCATAAAACAATTTGAAAAACGGTGGACAGTACAACAACACCTGTAAGACCGAGTTGGCGAAACACATGTTGCCCGTGTTGATCAAGCCTCGAGGGCGGATTTTCAATAGGTCGGCGGAGGAAGATGATGATGAGGGAGCAGGTTGGGAAGCGGCAGCAGCAGCGAACGACGTCAAAGTCGGTGAAGTTTGTGTCTGAGCTTGAGCTTCACCGTTCAATAACGCCAACAGAGCAACTCGTTTAGCGGAAGAAACCCCAGGAATACCTTTCGCGCTTCCCACCAGACCAGACGAAGGCGGTTGGTCAGCGGGGATGGAGAACCCTACAACGGATGATATAGGTAGAGCGTTTTTGGTTGGACCTGCAGCAGATGTTGACGGGGATGGAGAGGAAGAAGGAGAGGAAGGAGATGGTTTGAGTAGGGAAGCCCATGATTTTTTAACGGGGGGTGTTGCCGGAGCTGCGGCTGGCGTGGATGCAGTAGATGAAGGTGCGGTTACGATTTCTTGTGAAGTTGCCGCCGGTGCGGTAGCTGTAGTAGTACCTGGAGCAGATCCCGTCTGGGTAGAGCCTTCGGATATCTGTTCGGTGGTATCATTGTCTTTAAGCACCTGGGAAGGCGTACTCCCGCCAACCACAGATATCGAGGTATTACTACTCGCTGGTGAGCCAGGTAATGTCGGCGTATCCGTAGCCGCCGTAGCAGAAGACGAAGGAACAGTAGACGTCGTTTGGGAATGAGGGGCTGAAGAAGGCGCGGTCGCGTCTTCGGGCCCCGCTACTACTTCAACTGGTGAAGATGAAGCGTCCTGCACCTGACCCTTTGCTTTATCTTCTCCTTCGTTTCCATTTTCCTTTGGTTTCGACTTCTTCGCCCTCTTTGATGTTTCGCCGGGTAACGCTTTCTTCGACTCGAGAACAGGCGAAGCTGGCGGTGTCTTGTCAGGTAAAGCGTCTTCGACGATGTGAGCCGGTGGACGTGAATTTTTGGAAAAGATCAACCCTGGGGCGTTTGATGGATTTGTGGGCCGACGTGACCAGATGACCCATTTGGTGTGTCCGGAGGCTTGAGAAGGTGTGAATGGAGCAAGTGTAAATGTAGGGGTGGAAGTAGAAACAGAAGCAGAAGTAGAGGTAGGAAGTGCTGTTGGTGAAGGTAACGGAGAGGAAGCGTCAGGCTCGGGGACATTAGTGTCATCGGTTGTAGAAGGAGCTAACGAAGACGAAGTGTAAGGCTCGGGGACATTAGAGTTGGTAGAGTCATCGGTTGTAGAAGAAGCTAACGGAGAGGAAGCGTAAGGCTCGGGAACATTAGGGTCATCGGTTGTAGAAGGAGCTAACGGAGACGAAGTGTGAGGCTCGGGGACATTAGAGTTGGTAGAGTCATCGGTTGTAGAAGAAGCTAACGGAGAGGAAGCGTAAGGCTCGGGGACATTAGAGTTGGTAGAGTCATCGGTTGTAGAAGGAGCTGCAGCAACGTTTTCTATGGGAGGTGGTGGCGGAGCTTCGTCTATAACGGGAGGCATTGATTTTTCAGAAGTTACAGGAGAGCGTCGCGAAGGAACAGGAGATTCTTGTTTTATTACGGACGATGACGGTTCCGAGAGTATGTCGGCCGGAGGGTTGGTCATGGGCTGTTGTTGGGGTGTACTATCCATCTCCATTGGGGGCGCGTATTCATTCCCATTGTCGTACGAAGGAAACATGTGTGGTTGATGTGTCTGCCACGAAGGTGAGGGTGAGTACGGCCCTGGACCTGGGGCTGGATGGTGGTAAGGGTACGCGGGAGGCGAAAAGTTTTGACCGTGTCCATGAGGATATTTGGGATGTTGAGCATAAGGCATGGGAACGTAAGCCTGATGAGTATGATAATTTTGTTGGTAACCGTGGCCGCCTCGATTCTGGAGGTGATACCCGCCTCGACCGTTCATTCGTGGAGAGTGAGTTTGTTGTGGGTATGGAGTCATGTGGGGAGGTGGAACGGGGTACTGGTAAGGGTAGCCATTGCTGGGGCCTGCATGATTTGGGCTGTAGTTGAAGTGGGTAGGAGGAGGAGTTTGGGGAGAGTAGTAGTTGGAAGGACCTGGTCCTTGTTGAGCGTAGTGGGGACGTGGGCTTGTCATTGAAAACCGAGTCCAAGCTGTAAAACAGATTCGTAAGCACGATTCCACGCAATGGCTGTCCTGATGACCCACACCTTTTCTCGAGAATACCTAGAATACCTTTTTACTGAGCAATAACAACTGTATAACTATCCGCAGCGTGTCTTTATATCCAGTCTTGTAAAACCTCCAGGTTCCAGAAATCGATATTCAAGGGAGCGAGGCGTAGAAAATGCTGAAATTCGAGGAAATCTCGACTTTTGAAAGAATTGGAAACCTGTTGCTCGTCGTCTACTCCGGAAATGAACAGACCGTCGTCTTTGTTGCTGTCGTCGACGTTGGGAATGTGCTGCAACTCGTGTGCACAAAACAAACAACAAACAAAAATTACCGGGCCGACGCCACTCTTCCAACTTCAACTACAAATAGGCGCTTAAAACTTTTCTTGATTGTAAGTATAGGTCAACGTTGTCATTGTTCACGCGCTTGTAAGTGGATCCGTAAATCCTCGTCTGTCTTCCTGGTTCTAGGCCGACTTGATCTGAGCGTATTTGGTTGGACTTCTTGAAATAGACCCTGTCAACGATGATGAACGTTAACTACAAACTATTTGTACTGCGAATGGCAAGTAAATTTACTACTAGATTACCTCTCGTAGGTATATATGCTTTTTGCGCATTTAACTAAATCATTTGGCGTTACGCAAAAGTTTATATCGAGAGTTGGAAGCAGTAAATCTCTAAACATTTGAATTTTTTTAAAAAACCAGTACACTCCCTGTGCAGCTGATGATCGATCATTGAATCGCACCAAAAACAAACACGTCTGTCCCAGCCTCAGCCAGGCAGGACTCATAAAAAGACCTTCATTCTTCCGTATTATACGCTTCGTCTCTCACTATACAACAAAAACCTCATGATATGCAAAACTACAAGAGATTTAACCCTGAACATGTCGGCTGTCAAGTATATGTAGTATGTATAGAAAAGAAAAACAGAAATGTCCTCTTCTGCCATTTCTTTTTTTATTGCTTTATATCCTCGTGAAGATTTGAACTCAACCCATGTCTTTGAAGTCACGGTGGACGAACACATGATGAATCGAAAGCAGTTTGGCATCAATGCAGTGGGTTCGGAATTTTGATTCGATGGCTTGATGACATAGAGAATGCAACAGCTTGATGTAGAGAATGTGATGGCTTGATGCAGGGGATTCAGTGGCTTGATATCTTGAATATTAATATTCAGAAGACTCGGTACCTCGGATGTAGAGGATTAGGTGCCTTGGAGCAGAGGACTTGGTAGTCTTTTCCCACTTCGATCGATTGCTTCAAGTCCATAATAAATACATGCACTCGGCCCCGAAATCTAGCACGCTACTCCCATCATGTTCCAAGCTCCTAGTCCTCCCTCTATGTCAGGCGCACCTGTCGCCGGTGCAGAGATCTTCGACCCATATTTCTATGGGAGTTTTATCGCATCTGTGTATGTATCTTTCAGTTTCTTCTCATTTGTTCTCGGATAAGTAACACGCCGTGATGATCAGACTCTTTGGAATAACCATCGTCCAGACATGGATTTACATCAATGAAAATACTGACAGATGGCCATTAAGATCACTGGTGAGTCGATACGTTTGAAATTCAGCTAAGTTCTTATAATTACATCTTGAAATCATCTGTTCCCAATTCTATAGGTTGGAGCATTAGTGTATATTTAAACCATCATTGCTGGGATATTCCAGTATCTAATCATATTACTAGTGCCCTGGATTTTGTCATGACATGTTTAAATGCACAGATTCTTCATCATTATCTGGTCAGCACTATTGACCAAAAATTTGCCTTTGATTTAACCCTGAATATTTTGGCATGCAGGTCGCAAATTTCGGAAACTTAGGGGTCATTGCTATCATACCAACGTATGATTCATTTTGATCTTCAAGCTATTAACATATCTAATTTCCATGCAGACCATTAGATGTTGAGGCTTTGCTCCTGCTTGTAATTGTCTTTATAGTTGAAGGTTTTTTTGCCTACCGTGTGTGGCAGAGTAAGTTCCTATTAGTGATTATTTATTTCATGTGCATATGGTCTCATGTTCTATTCTTTTGTGACCAGTTGGAAATTCTCATTGGATTGTGCCAGTACTTATAGTAAGCAAAACAAGTCATTTCTGGAACACTGACCAGACCTTTTACAGGCCCTATGTGCTGGTGGTGGTGCAGGTATGTACCAATTTTTCCCTTAGAACCTGTCCTATGCTTACCTGATGTATTTAATAATAGCTGCTGGTATAGCCACTACAATAGGGCAATTTCAGAACAATTTGGTAATTGTCTTTGAGGGAAGCAAACAAAAGGTGATCTAATGAAACAGATTCTTCCTGGTTTTGTCTAATTTTTTTTACATTGCTCAAAAGCTTGAAGTTGGCTTGAATGCCTCTTTGTGTGCTCTGTCTGATGTTATAGCAACCATTGCCTTGTCATGGTCCTTTACCTCTGCAAAAACTGGAATTAAGCGGTAATAATTCCAATGTTCCAACTATAGAAATTTAGACAAAGTCACCTGATTATCTTCTATAAAATGACTTAGGACTGATACACTACTTCAAAAACTTCTTCAATACACTGTAACCAGGGGTCTCTTTGTCACTCTTGTACAGACAGCCCTTCTCATCACATTTCTGATTGATCCTGCAAAACTGTGGTGGTAAGTGAAATTAGTACTTCACTTGCTCAAAAGATTTTCATATTCCCAAATAGGGCACCATTTCACCTGAGTTTGAGTAAAACCTATGTGATCACAATGAGTGGGTCTCATGTTACACTTTTCCAATAGGATTTTTTTTGATTTTTTTAATCTTAGTCACAATGCTCAATTCACGTAAAGCCCTCCGGGCCCAAGCTAATCTCAGTGTTATCACTGACTCTGGAATGGTTGTACAATCTGAGCCTGGGAATGCTGTTGCAAGTTATGAGCAAGTAGAAATGAATACAATGGTGTCCACCCAGACAAAGCCAAAACCAATTCACAAAGTTATTTTAGCTCCTTCGAGAAGGGGTGGCAATATTGAAGCAGATAAAAGCAATGATTTGGGTGAGGATTGTATGAAGGTATGCTGCTCTGTTTCTGTCAATGAGACTGATCTGGTCCTGAAATATCTGTTTCAAATTTGTTGGATTCTAGCACAGTGGTGTACACATCACTCAAGAGCAATCATCTCAAGTTATCTGAGACAAAGAGCCATCCAATAAAAATTATCGAAAAATCCATGGGGGAAGCAATAGGGAATAAGTACTACATTTGTGATACTAGTAACCGGAAAAAAAATATTTACTTGTGTACATACAACTTCTTTTTTTCCTTTGACTCGACTTGAAATAAACTAATTAAAGAGCAGACCTCAGTATGATAGAGTTATTGAATATTACCTATAAAATTTTCAATGCAGCGCAGATATGCACGCACGTGTTTCGATAACAATCGCGTATGTGGAAGAGAATAAGTACTAGATGCTAGTGAGACTAACTTTGAAATTACGAGGCCGGAGCCTACGAAGGAATCGTTACATGAAACTTTGAGTCGTCCGTCTCCGGTGTGATCCTTTTTGGGCCACTTTTCCGGCCCGATAAGTAGTACTTACTCAGAACAGTCGACCGCACAGTGACTTCAACACTTTTCTCCATAAGCTATTGTCTGGCCACTAGATCTCATACCGACAGCAAGGTTCAACATAAGTGAAAAGATCTCGGGCCGAGCTCGCGTTATTTGTTTGTACACCCGCATTTTTCCAAATAAAAGTATGCGTGCGCTTCTTTCCGACTCCGCAACGTCCCAGTTTCTCCTTCAAGTTTCACCAAAAAACTCGCAGACAAACTCGCAGGCAAACCACAAGCCAAAGTCGTTCAAATAATAAATTTAAAGATTGAAAGACCATTCCCACCGAAATCAGGTTTACTGCGAGCATAGCTATTAGCTATGATATGAAGACTCACGATCCTTGTCGACGTCCACAGCATACTTACTGCCGTTCAATGTGATCTCCCATCTCAAGGATTGGTATGTGCACACTTGCTGCGCGGTAAAGTGCCCCAAATCGCCCAGAGTACGCGGTGAAGTTCCCAATCTCTATTGGGGGTATTTGCTTGAGGTCGACGCATTGTTTCAACCCGCATTTTGTAGCCCCCCGAAATCAATCATCAGACTTCTCGGTTTTCATTCCTGTCACCTTTTCTTTGCTCCTAGTGTCCAGTTATGAATTGGGCTATCCTTTAGAAGTTGGTGATAGCTATCTTAGTCTGCCTCTTCCGTAGTCTTATAGGCACGTTACTGCGCCGCGTTAGTAATTGATGGCATAGACCTTCCGGTCATCAACAAGAATACTAATTGACTTGTTTCTTTCCGAGTATCCTCTCGTCTGACTTTCGCCACAGTATTTAAACCCTTGTCTCGAAACATAATCACCACAATGTTCTCCCCTTCGAAGCTACTTCTACTCACTAGCAGCCTTGCCGTTGCTTATGGTCAGCTTCTTTCACGAACAACCTCCAACAACCCGTCATCGACTCCAAGGACTGTCCAGAATGTTCTGACCCCGGAATTTGATCTTTTCGTGGAACAGACTTTGGACGATTGGAATTCTTCTGGAGGCGTCAGTATCGCAGTCGTGCAAATGAATGCGGACGGGATTTGGAACGTCGAAAATAAAGGATACGGAACAGCAAAAGGCGACGGAAGCAAAGTCACAGAGGATACTTATTTCTCTATCGGTTCAAACTCCAAGGTACAATAATGGTTGATTTTGTGAATTTTTGGATTTTTATAACACATCTTCTAGCTATTTGACGCTATCGCTGTCGGTCTCCTGGTTTCCAACGAAAGTCTCTCTCCTCGAATCTCCTGGAACACCAAGGTTGCGTCTTTGTTACCCGAATGGGGGATGGAAGACCCGGTGGCAAACTCGGATAGTACCATCCTCGATCTGTTGGGTCACCGCACAGGACTTCCTCGTCATGACCTCATGTATGAGGCGAACGCTACTTTGCCTGACTTGGTATTTTGGCAATTCTTCTTCTTGCTTATCCCCAGTGCTGAAGTCATAACATCTACAGATAAATCGCACTAGGTATCTCAGACCGTCTGTAGGCTTCCGTGAGCGATACCAATACGAGAATCTCATGTATGGGACTTTGTCATATCTCCCCGAGTTCCTCATACCTTCACTATCGAGCTATGCACGATACGTGAAAGACAACATCTTCGTCCCTCTTGGTCTCAACCAAACGACTTTCTCTACCGAAATCGCAGAGCAGTCCGGTAATCTTGCGCAAAGTTTTGCTAGACAGAATGTGAACACGAGCGAGAGTATATTCGGAAAAGGAACGACCAAAATTTTGCCCAATTGGAACACAGCCGGTGAAGATGGAAACAGTATGTTTCTTTTGATTTTAGGATCTGATTTTTTTGTACGAGGTTTTGACCATCCGTCTGCAAATGTAGTGATATCAGGGGCAGGAGGAATCATGATGAGCGCGAGAGATGCCGTGGGTCATCGATTCTTTCTAACTCAGCAGCTTGGTCGTTTATTCTCGTTTACAGACAGCCTGGCTACGAACTCTTCTTTTGGAAGGCAGAAATCCAGCAAACGGTGAAACCGTAATTCCTTCAGAGATCTTCGACGTGATCAATAACGGCATTGCAGTCGTATCTGGCGTCCCGTAAGTCACAATCTATCATATGTGTCTTTGAGCTTCACCTAACCGTTCACTCATCCAGAACTTGGCCAGAAATGTCGCCTGTCGTCTACTCTGCAGGTCAGACCGGCTATTCGTATCGTGGACATGGTAAGTCATCTACAATCAAATCCACGTTAGTCGACCATCACTCAAAATAATTTATATGTAGCTATCATCGAGGTAAATCGGATTTACTGTACATTAGAACCTCCGAGTCTGCTAACTTTCGTGACTTTTAATAGCACGCTGGAGGCGTCCCAGGTCAGGCGATCACTTCGTTTCTCCGTCTCTAAGACTTTACTGATATTATGTTCTAATCCGTAGGGTTCATATCGCAGATATCCCGATTCCCGTTCGACAATGTGGGGGTTGCTGTTTTCTGTAACGATGACAGCTTTGGCTCGGTGATTACCGACATTCTCAAATGGCGTATTGTGGATGGAGCATTTGCGCTTGATCCTGTTGATTGGAGTACTAGGTAAAAAGAATACTTAGTCCGTTTAAAAAAGAAAAGAAAGCTGATTCAGTATCGATAGGTCCAAGCTAGCAGCATCTACCGCATTCAATCAAAGCCTTTCAAGTACAGTTCCACGACCTGCGGAACCGACTGACCCTCGCGTCCCGTTATCTTCAATGACGGGTGTTTACAACGACCCCGCATACGGCTCCCTTGAGCTTTGTCTAATTCCTCAGTCTGGTGACTCGAACGACACAGCAACACCCTCCTGCCAAACAGTATTGAACGAGCTTCCCGAGCAACTCCCCGGAGCAATCGACACGTCAGTCCCGACTCTCGTAGCACGATGGGATAAACTCTGGATTACCCACATCAAGCTAGAGCATTTCAACAAAAATCTGTTCAACGTGACCACGTTGAAAAGTACAGTAAGCTTTAAGTTTCATTTGTTATGAGCTTGTTCTCGTCTGACCTTCCCTTACTATGTATAGCCTATTCTGAATTCCGGTAACGAGACTGCAAACGGCACCGAAGCACGTTGGGCTCAAGTATGGTCGACCGCCAGTGCAGAATTTGCAGTTCATCATAATAAAGTGACTGGATTCGGGATGGTGGGCTTATGGGGCGCAGAAGCAGGCGTTCCGAGTCCATCGGGTAAAACTGTCAAGCAAAGAGCAGAAGTTTGGTTTGTCAAGCAAGGATGAGGAGTATACACTGTGGACTTTATAATTATTGGAGAACGTGGTTATCTATGTATCCGAGTTAGTCTGGATATTCGGTGCACCGTCTATTCGAGACTATTATGTATTCATCTAAACTAAAACTATTGATCTGAACTTAACGAGATCCTCTGGTCATACGATCAGAGGATCCACTGGGCAGTTACTAGACGATGTGGCTTTCTTGCCGCACTGATTTTCGGGATGAGCTATCTATAGGTCGATGGATTTCTTGCCAATGCATTTATATGAGTGTTGACAAAATCTTAGAGCTTCACATTGAGTCTTGTTTCACTCAGGAGTTGTATAAGATACCCACTGGCAGCACTGCGAACGTGCAGTGCCAATTTCGTTGAGTTATAATCGCAGAGTTACTGCTCTCAATCATATTCTGCTCATTTCTTAGACTCGAGCCAGTCGTTCGCAAGAGTTGTGATGACAGTCGATCACACCGTCGACGAAGCTAACAATTTTGATCGACTGTCATCAAAAGTTTGCAAGTGAGTGGTTCGAGTCTACTCATTTCTAGGTAAAGACCGTAGTCATCTGAATTATCTGTCTATAAATCTTCGATAAAAAATGCTAATTGGCTCGACGGCTCGATGAAGATTCCCTGGAAACAATGATGCTGCACAACGTAGAGCGCCAGCCATATCGAAGTATTCCGTAGTGACACTGAGGCCTCCGCTATATACTACGGATTTCATACTAGCACCCCTGCTTTCGACAATACGAAATAGTGAAAGGACTAATTCAGGTACTAGAGGCCAATTAGTAGCAGAGTCTTCACTTAATTACTAGTACTCGTCTTCATCATCGGATTCTTCAATCGTGGCCCTTGATATCAATGCATCAGTCTTCCGGTCCAAAAATATATGAAACCTGGACTCACTGGGTACGAGGTGATATTAGTTCAATACGAAGAAAATGCATGCCGAGCTGGAGAGTCTCCCTCTCTCCTGCATTCACAGCTATCTTACTTGAATGCATAATGTTACACGAGGCGAAGTCTTGACATTCCAATCGAATCTTGGCTCTCGGACCACCATCAAGGTATGAATTCCAGATCTCTTCCACTCTAGGCGGCTTCTTGTAGGGTATCACCGCTATCACGTCTGCCCATGCATTGGTTTTGTGAAACCCAAAGGCTACGAAAGCCTTATAGCTGCCAGTACTGGATCGCAAAGAATACTTGTAAGTAAGTATGCGGAACGAGTGGGGTCCGTTTGGCATCGAAATATATGCTGTTTTCCCTTGTCTTTTTTGATAGAAATAGTCAGGTGGGAAAACATCTGTTAAGACAAAGGGCGAGGACAGATAATCGTGATAGATTTCTGTTGGCACCGAGAAGCCCGATTTTGGAGATTCCATTTGGGTAGCCATCGAGAGCGTTCCTTCGAGTTGGGGTAGATAAGCGACTTCGAATTCGGTATCTTTGCCAGTGAGATGCATGGTCAACGATGCCATCCCACCACTTTCTAGTGGGGCTAAAACCCTATCTGCATGTATATCGTCCCACGTATGAGATTCCCGGAAGAAGAATTGGGGATCTTCGGAAACTTGAGAAGTGGTGGGATTCGTCCAAACTTTGAGTTTCAAATTAGTACGAGCTGAGATGGGATCCTGATCGTGGTACTGCATGGCGACAGAGAAATAATCGTCAAAGCCCTCAGCATCTTGAATTTTATATACTAGATGCATATCCATAGACTCTGGTTTGATGTTCGCTCCAGCCTGAGACTGAGGCCTGGGAAATACTCCCATTGCAAAAAGGTGCTCCGGGAGGCATTCTTTGGAGGCCTGTTGAGCCCAACTCGACTCTATACAATATGTGGAATGTCGAGCAACAGGAGGCAGAGTGAACCTTTGCTTTTGTAGTTTCTTTCTTCGAGGAAGTTGATTCTCTTTCACTACCACCTGTTCTAATTTCCGATTCGGTAAAGGTAGTGAAGAGTCTAGAGGTAGCTCCCGAGCAAGCCAACGAACATATCGCTCGCTATTTGTTGATTTTCGTAGATAGATGGAAAGACATTTACCATCCCTTTCAGTTCGACAGTGCAAAGAGGCAAGAAATAGGTTTCCTTCTGAGTGATGTGATCTGGCAGGTAATAGGGGAAGATAAATATGTAAACCGTTATTGTTGAAGGAAAAAGATGACTTGTTGCCCAGAAAATCTGACTCAGAGATCTTGACGTCGCCAGACGCTCTAAATTCGAACGGAGACCTTGCCAAAAGTCCTCTAGGCTCCGTCTCCCAATCAGGTGCGACCCAAGCAAAGATGCTACGATCATCTGAGATTTTAATGATCTCCAACTCGAGACGCATAAATGCCTTCACAGCTCCTTCTCCGTAAATCGGGGACATGCTGATACCGAAAATCCCCATCAAGCAGTATGCCTGGTCCTCCGGCCTTGTCGTCTCTCTCAGAGCGGCCCACGACATCCTCTGGGCCACGCTGTACCTGTCGATGTCTCCATCTTCAAATACCGCTAACGGAATGGAGGTTATGGCAGATATTGCGTTGCGTAAACTCCATTTGGTTCCGATTTCTACCCAGCTCTCGTCCAAAAATGCCACGTAAGTTGGTGCAAGCAATTCTTGCAAGGTCCATCCGCGTGTGAACCATCTGCTAAACCTGAACGAGGAGGTGACATCCCTCGGGTTTTCCTTCTCGCGGACATCTGACAGGTAGACATAACAAACCTCGGCCTCGGAGTAGTACTGGTACATCGAGTTGATGGCTTCTGAGAGCTCAGCGCTGCTTTCCTTGTTAATGCAGCACGAGTCAATCCAGATCCACTTGAACTTGAATCTATGGGCGTATGCGCAAGCCTTCTCGACTTTGGACCAGCCAGCTCTGTTTTTCGCGACATCCAGATTCTGAATGTCTTGAAAAGTGACTTCCTCTTTAGCCCAGGTATGAGAAAGGATTGCGTATTTTGGGACTTTTGAGTAGAATTCCATGACCTGGAAGGTCAGTGTATTCAAAAGACGCATTACGGTACTGTATCCGGATCTAGGTCGGTTTTCATTGCATAGGTAAAGAGACCCGTTCTACTCACCTAAAGGAAGGACGGGTAAGTAGAAAACGCGATGGAGTGAAATTGTCGCGTTTGCCATTAAATTTACTAACCAAGTGATCACGTTACATGATCATACAATTCCCGGGGCCAGAGATGACCCAACCGTGAAATCAATGTCTTTTTTCTGGACATGGCGCTACATAGAAGCCTTTTAGCTTTCGAGCTCCCACTCCCATGATTGCTTGAACCTCCAGGTCAAAGCTCGAGATATGACTAGTCTTTCTCCCGATAATCGCGTCGAAGACGCTCATCCAGTCGAAAAAGCCCCAACGGAAGAGGGTACATCGGCCAACGAATCAGAGGGTACAGCGAATACGACGAATACGACTGCTGTTGTTCCGGAGAAGGTACCCAGTGCATACAACGAGCAAATCGTTGCAAATACCGCAAAAGAGGCTGGCGAGGGCGAGCTTGACTTTCCGGATGGAGGAACAAGAGCATGGTTAGTAGTTTTGGGAGTGCGTATCATTTTAATCCAATTTTCTACCTGATTGACACGTTTTCCTCTCGCATAGACTGCACTGAGCTCAACTGCATCGTGAATATATCATTTTCAAGTCATATTGAGAGATATACTAAACCCGAGCGATAGATTTGGATATGTCAATTCTTGGGGTGTATGTGTTTGTTCTCTCAAGTGCAGGTGTCTACGGGCGTTGACCGTAGTAACCATGAACAGGTATTCCAATCCTATTATGAACAGACTCTCCTTCGCACTTATTCTGCGTCGACTATGTAAGTTCTGTTATTTGTGGCATTCTTAGTCCTTTTCTTTATTCACTCCTATTTACAGTGCATGGATAGGCTCTGTCCAGGTAGACGAACCTAATATCTACTAATTTAATTGTCGGACAAGAATCTAACTGATACCACGTACGCAGTACATGATGGTTTTCCTTCCTGCCGTCCTTTCAGGTCGTCTCTTCGATATCGGCTGGTTCAAAATTCCATACTTTGCAGCTAGCGTACTTTGCGTCGTAGCAACGATCCTGGTCGCAGAATGTACACAGTTTTGGCATTTCCTGCTATGTCAGGGTTTTGGAGTTGGGGTGAGTTCTTTTATTCTTTCATCTAAAACTTATATTGAACCATGTTTCTGTGTCTCTTACGCAGCTCGCCTGTGGAATGCTCTACGGTCCAACAGTAGGCGTCATCGGTCATTGGTTTAAACGGAGAAGGGGTCTCGCTATGGGTTTGACGGCGGTCGGTTCATCTGCTGGTGGAACGTTTTTCCCAATCGCGGCAAGAAAGCTAATTCCGCTTGTTGGGTGAGTCTAGTCACTTTCCTTCCTTTACACAGTCCTCTTAGCAGTCCAAGGTACTCATTAAGCCTGTTGATTCCATTAGCTTTCCGTGGACCCTCCGCATCCTCGGCTTTATCCTCATTTTCGTCCTCGCCATACCGAACATCACCCTCGCACGGCGTCTCCCTCCAAAGAACCTTCAAGGAGGCATATTTAACCCCCGAGCGTTCAAGAACTTGGCGTTTACGGTTTATGCGCTAGCGAGCGTCATGACCTATCTGGGGCTGTATACTGGTAGGGTTTCGTTCTACTTTCCTTTTATTTGATGCATATATACTACGCATTTCGAGACATGCGCTTACCAGTGATTTCTTTTCCCCATCGCAGTTCTGACATATATCGACATCAGCGCTGTCCAAGTCGGTGTATCCGAAGACTTTTCGTTCTATCTTGTGTCCATAGCAAATGCAAGCTCGGCGTTGGGTCGGATTGTCGCTGGGTTGATGGTTGACAAAATCGGTGGGTCTTTTCCTTCAATTGAAATATAAATAGCAATAAAATTAAAAATATACAATAAAACGCCAAAAAAAATCAGGTGCAGTCAATTACATCGCACCGATGACATTCTTTGCGGGTATACTCACCTACGCATGGCCATTTGCGAAGAGTGAAGGGTCTTTGATAGTTATAGCTGTCATTTATGGGTACGCGCTTTCTTCATTTTTACCCAACGTCTTTTTCTCTAATTATCTGACTACCCTCACTCCCTTTTTTAACACACACTCTCTCACATATACATATGTGCGCAGCATAATGAACGGCACCTTCGTCTCCTCCTTCCTCTTCCCTCTCTTCGAACTTGGACCTCTCGCCGACATCGGTCGACGCACAGGCATGGTGATGACATTGTCTGCCTTTGGTGTTCTCTGTGGTCTCCCTATATCTGGAGCGATCAACCGTCAGACAGGAGGGTTTGAAGCAGTCGGGTTGTATGGTGGGAGTGTCATTGTTGTTGCAGTTGGCTTGATGGTGCTCACGAGGTGGTTGGTTTTGAGAAGGTGGTGGGGGAGGTTTTAAAGGACTTCTTTCTTTCTCTTCTCGAGAAAAAGTTCTTTTTGGGTACAAATAGCTTTGGATTGGTGCTGTAAATGACCATAGACTATGAGAAAAGAGAAAAGAAGATTTGGAGTGACGGGTTGGAAGGGTGTGTGTACCATTGCATGTGGAGGTTGGAATACACTGGGGATAGATGTGTACCCATAAGCAGCCGACAGGCGCTTTGTCACTGTGCCTCTCTGTTCGCTACTGGTGCTTCTGGCCCCTGGCTCTTACGATGAGGGACAATTGGATTCTCACAAAGGAGGGTGTAGGCCGATTCCTGGCCCTTACTGATGACGTGCGCTATGTACTTCCTACCGTATGCATACGTAGTATTACACTGTACAGCTACTACATAGTAATCACCCTTAGCACCAGCAATCCAGTTACGAGACGCGCTGGTGTTGTGTTACCCTGTGTTATGACAGTGGCCCCCTCAGGTTAGTCTCCTAGTTTCAGAATTTCATCTATACATTCCGATGCCAGTGAAAGGAGATGTTAACTACGTGAGAGTGAGTCCAATGAAAGCTTAGCTAGCTATAAATATGTACATCTTTCTCAGTTGATGAATAGATCGATGGTACCGGTTGCATTGAACAAATTACTCTACATACTTACAAGCGAGAAAGGTATAAGAAAAGACGTCGTAAAACTATGTGACATGTGCATCCTAACCAAATCCTAAAATAACCATTCGACAGACGTGCGAAACAAGGAACGGTAGTAAGCTAGCTGGAGCTAAACCAAATCGCAAGAATTCGGGAGTAACAGTAGCAGAAGTGGAAAATTCTGAATTCCGAACCTGAAGTAAAGGGCTGGTATTATAGAGATTGCCAAAAAAAGAGGACGTAGTATAGGGGAGAGGGTGTTTGAGATGTAAACAGGTAGTAAAGTTCTTTGCTTTTAATTCGAGTCCAATCCATGAGGTCCAAGAAAGAGAAAAGAAAGAAAAGAAATAAAAAATGCAAAGCGTACAAAATCGGAAAGTCTGTCAAACCCAGGCCAAAGATCATCAAGAAAAATGAATACGATGAAGAAATCAGGCTCTTCTGCCATCTTCTCCGTACCCATCACATAACATGTATACAAATAACCGCCGCAACCCCGATTTAAAATCGGGAGGCCTCCACGCCGCCCTCGCATTGCGACCTTGTCAATCACATACGTCCATGTCTACCCCCATCATCTACATCCGTTCTCTCCAAGAAATGATTGCTGCTGAAAAGCCTGACGCTGAACCTTCATGTATCTTTGGGCCTTCGCCGGACCGCCTAACTTGCACACTTCTTGATAAATGAAAGAAACAGGACAATTGGGGTTAATCATCGTTAATGGTCTAACGGCACCGATTCCATTTCGCGCACACACGAGGAACACACAACACAACAACACACACACATAGATTCCTGCCGCTTTCCCAACCCTCCAAAAACCGCAATTCCCCTTCCTCCCTCTCCGGCGGAATTTCCGTTGACAGCCAGGATTATATTCTATCACAGCAAAGCGACACCAGAAACAACACTGACGAGCGTAGCGCCCAAGACAGCCATAGTCTGCAATCCTGAGAAAGTTGAGACTGCATCGCTTCGACCGGAAGATCCGCTGGAACGATGGCCGTTGGCTCCGGCTGTGGCGGTGGTGCTGTCTTGGAGGGTACCAGTTGCTGTTATTTCCATGAAGAGCTGTTCAGAGTAGGAGGGGAAGGAAGAGTGAATGAATTAGTGAGGTTGTTGTACGTTATACCTGTATGCAAGAAAGAAGGAAAGAAACAGAGAGGAACTCACTCTTTGTCTAAGTTGAGAACTGTTGAACATCTGTTCTTGTTGATGAGATACTCCTTCGACCATGTCGATACTATGGGACGGGGGCATCCCGTTGGGCATACTGTTGAGCATGTTGAGGAAGTTGTTACCTCGATCGAGGTGGCTGGTACCTTGGGTCTAGAGGGAAGGAGCTTTGTGTTAGAAACAGCTATAGTTGTGATGAAGGAACGAAGAAACTCACGCTAGCCTCACACCCTGTGTCTCCAGGTCCATCGTCGTCCTAGAAGAGAGAAAAAGAGCAGATTTGCGTGAGCATGACCAAGTCTCCAGCCTCAAATTGTGAGAATATCTTCCGGCACATCTTCTCCTTTTCCTCTCTTTCCACACACATACGTATACAGAAAAGTTAAAGAAATCAAGACTTACCGTTCCCAGAGCGTAATGAACATTCCTTCCCAAATACCTCGTAACAGTTCCGTTACGACCGATGTCGTTGAAGTCTCCTGTAGAGTATCCGGGTATACCTGTCGTCAAACCATATTTGTATTTGTCGTAAACGTTTACGTCGGTACAACTATCATTTGTACGAGGACGATCGGTGACGAGCCAGAGGTAAGAACCAGGATTGGCTAAGAAATTAAAGAAGAGGAGTAAGTATATACGAGTATGCCAAGAGCATCCTGAAGGAGAGAACGAAGAACGAAAGAAGCCTTTTTACTTACCGACGATGAAATTGACTCTGTCGTCGTTGACGGTGGGTACCCGCATTGCCGCATAACGTTGGAAGATCTGTCCTGCTGCGGAGTGACCGGCCAACACGACGGCCTGACAACGACAATGTTAAGTAAGGGAAGTAACAACAAGCATCCAAAGTATCAAAAACAAATCGAATGGATCCTGGAACTCACTTGAATGTTGGGATACGCTGAGGCATTTGTATAGTGATTAATCAACGTGTCGAGCACGTCAAACGAACTAATCTTGTCGTTCTTATCCGGACCGTCAGCAAAGTCCCCGCTAAACCAATCACCACCTTTCCAGAATAGTTGATTTGAATTGCCTGCGCCGGCAGAGATGTCATTCTGAGAAAGGAAACAAGGGGACATGATGGATGTCGTGTTTGGATTGAAGCTCGAGTTTGTGGAAGCCAGGTCCATCTTGATGTTTTGCATGGTTATCCAATCTATAGAGGGGATTAGAACGGGGCCGGGGATAGATTGTTTTGAGTTCTACTAACAAGACCAGTGGTCACGAGCCTTCGGGAAAATCACCGATGTCAGCATCTGCGTTGAAGCTTAGATGACAGTCCTCAACTCACTTCAGCAGCAGGAACAATGATAGCACGCGTCACCTGTGACGTGTCTAGGCCCGAACTCTGGTACAGAGGCTGAAAACACCCAAAACAAAAAAATCCACCCGGTGGAGAAAGGAAGCACGAGGTGGAAGGATGTCGTATTTGTCATTAGCGTATGGATCTTTGAAAAAATGAAGTACATACGAAAACCGAATCAGTTCCAGGGATGGGGAAGTCAGTGATCAAGTCTGCACCAGGAAGTTGAGGGAGTTGTTGCCATCCACCGTCGGAGCTGCCTGCCACAGTTGGGTCCGGAATCCAGTCATAAGCAGACACTAGGATGGGCAACGAAGCCAAGGATGAAATCAAAAAGAAAGAAGGGAAGGGCGCCATGGCCTTTGAGAGAGAGCGGTATTAGGGAAATGATTTACGACCTTGGATTTTGAGGGGGATGGGGTATCGACAAAAGGATTTTGTTGGTTGTCAAACGCGTCCTTATATATAAAAGAGGCACCTAGAATTAAAGTATAGCAGTCTATTAATATCAGCTGACATCAGCAGCTTGCCGAACCCCATGTACTGGGTCCAGTCCTTTTATAGATACTAGATGTTTCATAACTGTCCTTGTGTTCGATCAAAGGGACCGGAGATGCTGGATGATGCTAACACCAGGCTGTACCTGAACAGAAGATGAGATTTTTCCGCTTTGTCATCCTAATTTGACCAGATCCTTGTCCGAACGCTTCAAAAGGGCGGTCGTGCTGAGGGGACCGATTGTGACTGCAACTGCGCCAGAAAATTGAAAGGTGCAACCGAGCTGCAACCGTCGCCAGAGAGGGTTGCATAAGGTTGCATATTGGGAAAGGCCAATTGGCGACTGTATCGATATCCAATTATGGAAGGTACATATCGTCATCGTCCCGCTGGCCATGGCACTGTATCAGCGATTCAGTGTAGGTCCGATGAAAAGCTCTGTAAACTGCAGTGAGTCCTCGTGATTGAGCCAGGCACTCAGGCCATCCGTTCCAAACGGTACGTAGTGATATGGCCGCAAGCAAAGCATCTCTGTTCTAGGATGAGCACTTCAAGTTTCTAGCTATTCCGTTTGGAAAACTCGGACCTATGCACACAATGGTACATGGGTCTTAAGTGGATGTAAATTAAATGATTGTTCAACGTTCATCACCTATCGTAGATTCATACGAAACACAAGAAATTAATCAGTCAAATGTTCCCTAGTCCAGTACCATCAAACTATGTATAGCTCACAGCACGGGTAGCACATTTTGATTCTTGACAGAACAGAGCCTTGTCGTGCCACAATTGTTCCCGCGATGGGGATCAAAGTGACTCCAATGGGCTTTCCCTTTAGATCTTGAAATCGAGCATGAGATATGTGACTGCTGCAGATAACGCAATTAATCTTCTAAAGCACGCATGACAATTTAACTCAAAGGCGAACCACGGAAGAAATGGGAAAATAGTCAGGAGACTCTGCAAGCTCCTACAGCGCTCGTGGGGCAGGAAGGGCTGTGGCAGAGTTATACGTCACGGAAACGCTAACCCGATTTTCTAGCTGGCCCTGCAATATTCGGAGAACGTGTCTGTTCGAACCGACGGGTCCCTGTATATGTCCAAGTTATATTTAGCACAAAACCAGTTTATTCCGCAAACCGTAGGATTGAAGGTTGTGGCGTGAAGTCCATTTGAGAATTACACCCGAGGAGACAGATTCCATCCGTAACATTCAAACCGAAGAGAAGGCGCGGGAGGTGTAAAATAGATAGTGTTTAAGAGTTGTCGGAAGACTTTTGTGACGGGTAGCGTGGAAGAACAAGGGCTTGGTATCTTTGACACAAAGGAGACTTCGACAACGTTGGAGTCGCAAGTTTTGAAGTGTTGAAGGGACAAATGATGGATGTATGCACATGAACTTGACAAGTCGCAGGAGGACGTCTGTGAGACCAGAAATAGACGGACATCTGTTTCAATGCGGGTCGCATCGAGGGACCTTTGGATGATGACAGGAGAGTGTACTGATGCTAGTAGCCAAAGCTGGAGGGGTACCTGCGGAACGAGGATGAGGAAGAGGTTTGAACTTGGATGAGTAGCATGATGAGGACCACGGGACCGTCACGGTAGCGGACTTAGAGACCATAGACGCGTCAACCTTTACTGTTTCCGCTCATCCCCTCCAGACCTCCTTCCTTTCCTAAACCATAGTTAACACATCAGATGGTCCTCGTTCTCGTCATCGGCGACCTTCACATACCCCACCGAGTCCACGACCTTCCCGCCAAATTCAAAAAACTTCTTGTACCCGGAAAAATCCAACAAATTCTTTGTACAGGAAACGTTTGCGATAAGGAGACGTATGAGTATCTCAGGACGATCTCGCCGGATGTGCATGTTGTGAGAGGGGATTATGATGAGGTGTGTAACCTCTCTTCGTGTTTGAATGATAATCGCATTTGTGTTTTTTTTCGTGCTGACCTATGGTCTTTTTGCTTCTTCTCCGCATGTCCTTCAACGGCTTGGTTGTACTTGACCTAACCACCTTGGTTTTCAAATGTGCATTTGCCATGAATACACGGCCAACAACCCTCACTATGCTGTCTATCCCGCCCATATACGGCCTATACATGTTCAAAGACTTCTGGATTCCCGCTTTCCGTCACGGTGCTACATAGCCCAATAAAGATTGGTGTAGTGCACGGACATCAATGTGTTCCGATAGGCGACTTGGACTCGTTAAGTGCCATTGCGCGTCAGATGGACGTAGATGTTTTGTTGAGTGGACATACTCATACGTGCGTTTGCCCGAGAAAAACTTCCTTTTTCGTTTCTGACTACAATTCTTAAACGTTCGTTTACCTTTCAAGTGTCCAAGCAGTCGAATATGATAACCGGTTCTTCGTGAATCCAGGCTCTGCAACGGGTGCTTGGACGGGATTGTTTAACGGGTAAGGATGTTCTCTATACACATAGATCTATCATTGGCACAACTGACCGACTCGTCTCCCAGCGAACCAACCCCCTCCTTCGCACTCATGGACATTCAAGGTCCCGTCGTCGTGACTTACGTCTACCAATTCATCGACGGCGAAGTGCGTGTAGAAAAAGTCGAGTGGAGGAAGGAGAGCGAGACGTTGGGTGGTGCACCAAAGAGTACCGTTCTGCCGCAGAGCATACCGAGTCCGACGCCTGGGAGCCCGCAGGAGAACGATGCGGGTTGGTAGGCGAGTTGGGCTGGGTGAGCAGGCAAGAATGGTTGGAATGAGATGGATGGATGGATGGATGGATAGACGATTATTTCTTATCCTTTGAGCAGGTGTGTGTATGAACGAACTTCGTTTCTTTAGCTCATTAATCTCTCTCAGAAATTGATGTATTATACTACTGACTTCCTGGATTTCTTATTTTTTCTCGAAAGTAATGCAAAAAAATATCGTTGTGTGACTTCAAAAAAACTCAAGTCCTTCAAAAACCAAGAGGCTGATGCGAAGACAACTCTTTTTCTGGCCTACAGCCTGTTCGCCCGTACTTGTAAATAACGTGCCTCGTCATCTACCCACTATCATACGGCCTCAGCTAGAAGCTCGGTATACGAGGCTAACAATTTGGGTGAAATTTTGGCTCTCCCCTGATAATTTTATCATGAAGGGATCCAGAAGCGGGGACAGAAAATGGAGAGCATACGTACAAATTATGGTCACCCTCGGTTATCTCTATTCCAATGCTTTCACTCCTTCACTCACTCACTCACACGAAAATGTCGCCACGAGATCCCGAGCTCGCTGCCCTTCTCAAAGACGAAGGTAACGAGCTCTTCAGCAACAAAAAATATGGAGCCGCCGAGGTCAAGTATACGAAAGCTCTAGAATTAGACGATACGAATGCGACGATTTGGGCGAATAGAGCCGCTTGTAGGTTGAGTACGAAGAGGTGAGTGGCTACAACGGCTTTTTGTGTTTGGGCTTTCTTCTAGGTCAGGGTGAGGCTTAGTGAGGACTGTTCTATTATAGGTTTCTGGATGCGATTTCCGACGGTGTCAAGGTGAGGATTGGGCTGAGCCACTCGAGGTCGACCAACTCATAGTTTTTTTTTCTTCCTTTTTTTCTTTGTGAAGGCCACTGAGCTCGACCCTGGATACTCTAAAGCTTATGCACGGGTCGCGAGCGCTCATGATGTGAGTGGCACTTTTTCAGACGTGTGGGCTTGTAGTCCCATACTTCCCCAGTGGCTCACCAGTTTCTCTTCAGGCTTTGGGCGAGCCATGGAAGAGTACAGGGTATTGGCAAAAGGCCCTCGACAATCTACCCAAAGGAAGCCTCACGCCGGCGGAACAAACCCAAAGGGGCACATACGAAGCTGCGTTGGCTAGTGCCGAGAGAACTCTTGAAGCCTTTGAGAACTCTAAGAACTCTGGGTCCGGCCCATCTCACAAAGCGATGGTTTATCACCAGGGAGAGACCGGAGGCCTGCCATGGCACTTGGCCTTTGATATTTTGCCCCAGTTGACCTTGGAAGGGGATCAGAAGAGTAGTGTGAGTTGTCTCGTAATTCCACGACTGTTTTCTCAGCTATCCCTATTCTATGTCATGAGTGCTCATATGTCATGTTTCTTGTCGTTATAGGCCTGGTTGATCACTAACGCACATCTCGAATTCAACACGGGGCTTGACATGATGAGTTTTGCTGTCCGCTGTGGTGGTATGATGGTGGTTCGAATGGGGGTAGGTTCCTGAGTCTTTAGACCCCAGGTGCTTTGACTTGTGGCTAATTTATTGTTTATCCTATCTCTCTTTCCCTCTCCTCGCCTTACATATAGACTCTTGAACAGCTTTCAAATGCGGTTTTGAAAGACTCGCGGTGCTTTTGCATTAGCAATCCTAACTTCATCAAAAACTATAATGACCAAGGTAAACTTCTATCTTATTTCTTACTCGTTAAGCTCTGCTTTTTCTGACGCACATCGTCTTCCGTGGTGTTTACTATTTAGTCATTACGGAAGCAGCGAGCTCCGGAGCCTGGAAGGACGCTGGCCCAGATGTGATCATGAAAGAGGCTCCCGAGCGACTTCGACGCGATGGTTGGTCCAAGTTACGATCTGCTTTGAGTGTTACAATCCGGTACGTTCCAGAATATTCGGACGCCCTCGATTTTCTCTACTGTCCAAGGCTGATGCTCAAGTCGTTCTCTACCTCTTTATTCTTTAGCTCGTGGATCATGCGCGGATTCCTCGATGGAGGTTTACGCCAGAACTATACTACTAAGATGGAGTTCTTATCTAATGCCGTCAAGCTCATTAAATGGGGCCAAAAGGAGTGGGCGAACGTCCCGACTTCTAACTGTGGTGTGATCTTTCGAGAAAGCTTTTTGAGAGCTGTACGAAGGATGTATTTTGAAGCTATGTTGGGAGTACGTCCATAGCATATTGTTTCTTTTTCTTTGGCTCGGAGTTGTGGACGGTGCTAACAACGATCTTGTATATCATCAGATTCTGTCGAACATTCCTCGCCGTGACGCAGAATATCGATCGAGTATCTTGAAGCAAATGTTTGAAGAAGCCGAAGAGGTCATCAAAAGTGTCGATTCAGAACCACTTCCTCCTTACGACGGCCCTGATGGTCCTTCATGGCGTCTGGCGTTCTTCGAATACCCCAAAGGCGATGCATATGCGTACGTTCCATCATCTTTTGTTTCCCGTTTGTCTTTTCTCATGACCACGCATCGAAATTCTACAACTTCTATCCTATTTCATTAGTGCGAAAGGCAGGTATTACGCTGAACTTGGGAATGTAAGCTGCGATGCAGCGGAGAAAAGTCGTCTCTACGAGAAGTCTGGAGAGATGTACGTACTCGCAGCGGATTGTCTCCCTGAAGATGAAGAAAACCATGCTCGTGAGTTTCTCGTCCCGCATCTTTCCTGTCATGTTTCCGCAAAGTTGAAAACTTACGATCTGGTCCCTTTTTTGGTTTTCTCGGATAGTCTACCTAGGTTCTGCCATAAGCAACTTCATCATGAGTCAAGTCCAAATTGGCACCATGCTCAACATCATCGAACGAATCAAGGTGGCCTATCCAAAGGCAATGAAGATCTGGAAGAATAGCACGTTGGCACGCCAGGGCCTTGGGAAGATTTGTAACCATGCGATGGGTCATGAGAAGAATTTGAGGAAATTGTTGGCTAAGGGTGTGATCAACAATGTGCCGAAAAAGTCCTGATTTTCTACTTGACTGATCTTGATTTCGCCAAATCTGCTATGTCGAAAGTTTGTTTGACTTCTCTGCTCTTGTTTCCTCTAGTTTCGGAATACTGTCGTCTATATCAGAACTCACACATCAACTTCGGATTTAAACCCTCCTGTGCATATACAGCTGAAATAATATATCATGTAAACTTTCGGTAGTGTCAAAACTTGCGTTTAAACGTCGAAGAAACGTTGACCGAGTCTACTCTCAATAGGTGGCCTATAACTCATTTGTACTGTCTTTGTGAAGCAACCGAGTTGGCTGCAAACACCACTGTGTTCCACTTTACTTTCTTCGAAAGTCAGAACGTATATGAGTTTATGAGGGCAGATTCGCAGTATCAGAGTTGGACAATCCCGACCGGAAGATCTGCTCCCGGACCGACTCGGAGGACTCCTCAGTCCTCCCGTTCCCGGCACACAGGTCTTCTACTCCACCTCACTTAGCCCCATTGCCAAAAATCGAACGTAACAACCAGCGCCTGCCCTCTCAAGTGCCTCAGTCGAAGTTACCTTGCTTGCCAGGTCTCTCCACGCCCTTATTCACGTGTTCATACTCCCGAATAAACATTGACATTGACAAAGCCTACAATACCTTCTGTCAGCAAGACCAAAGCTCAAGCAAGGCCGAAACCGACGTGGTCGGCCCTTCCCTAGTTCCTATTACAGACACTAGGCCTTACTTGAAGTACGTAGCACCATGTAACCATTAGACCCCTTTTGGATGGTTAACGTGGCCTTGTGGGAAGGGAAGTGGTTTATTATCGGACACGACTCGCTCGCCTTGAACCTTCTGGTTGCGTTTCTCCTTCTCGTCATACTCGATATGATCCATGAGCATTCTCTTCCCACCGAAATTCTCTGGGATATATTCCAACTCTTTCTTGCACCTTCTGCAACCACGCTGGAAGAGTCCTTTGACGACACGGAGGAACTTCCAATTAGCGGAACAGCTTTCTTATATCCATCGTTCAAAGTTTTCGACGCCAGAGAAGGCCCCTGGCTTCTTACACACGTCTGTCGACAATGGCGAGAAATTGCGCTTTCTTTGCCTTCTCTTTGGCGTTCTTTCCATCTCGACACTCCTCCAAAGTCTGAAAGAGGTGCTGTGCGCATGTTGAAGACTTGTTTGGATCGGTCTGCCCGTCTTCCTCTAGTGTTCTCGGTCAAAGCAGACAGAATATACCGGCATACTGATAGCCAAGAGCTCCTTCAACTTTTGAATCACGAATCTGATCGATGGTTCATTATTCAAGTTATCAATCCTTCGTTCAAATTCTGGCATCACCTTGCGGGTTCTAAAATTATCCAGCCGCTCTCTTCATTGAAAGAAATCAGCCTCATGTCGACCTCTTCTGATGAGCACGATGATGCTATTGGTATGCTATGGTTGCACGATATATTCGCGAAAGGACAAACTCCGACGCTTGACACAATCATCAATCATGAACACTTGACTCTATCCAAATTTAACATCCCATGGACGCAGATATCGGTCTATGATGGTGCGGTCTCCATTGCACCCAACGAACACTTCCTTGTCTTACATTGTGCACCGAATCTGATCCGATGTTCATTGGCTTTCGAAAGTGACGAATACGACAATGTTGTCTCACATGGAAAACCTTTGTTGTTGCCAGTACTCCAAAAACTCAGAACAGAATTCCTTTTCTATTTCGAAGACGATATCTGCCCTGCTCTCCAAGATATAGTGGTTCCCTCGCTGGAAGAACTGTCCATCATTGGGAGAGGTTCTCACTCGAGTCCTCCTTTCGAAGTTTTTGCTTCTATACTTCGAACTTCATCCTGCTCTTTGCAATATCTGGAACTCTCTGGCATCGTCTCAGATCGCCCAGAAGCCATTTGTGATTTACTCCAAGCATCTGCAACCATCATTCATCTTCGGGTGTGGATCAACAGTCCAGTACATCACACGGTTATCCCTCTGTTGAACGCTCGAAATTTTCCACACTTGGTTCCACGGTTGCAGTGTCTTGATCTTGCCCAAAAAGACACTAGAGATGTGTGGGAGTTGGATATGTTGGACCTAGCTGACACTGTCCGGTCACGTCTGGAAAGCAATCGACCAGAGGGTAGTTTATGCGAAACTGTGGCTCTTCATACTGTTCGATTTGCTCTCCAGACATACTGCTTTGTGGAACTACCCAAAGGAGTACCACCTATTATAGAAGTTCTCCAGGGTGAAGGTCTTCATATCGCAGTGTGTCGGTCAATCGATCCATGGAGGATGTAATTCGTATCTTTTGAACATCTCAGTACGTATCTACATATTCTGATTGGCTTATTGGATTAATCATCTTCAGTCCTACCTTATCATCGTTCCTGTGATTACCCTATTTCCTTGTTATCGCGCCTGTATACCAGAAACAAATAGGTTTTGGGATGCTATCTTTAGGATCTACGATTAAGACTTTCAGTATCCACATATACATATACCCTCAAAATCAGAGTACTGCTTACCTGAATGGTGATGATGGTGGAAGTCTCTTAGAGCACTTCGTTGACATGGGGCTAGGGAATGCTAGGGAATGCTAGGGAATGCTTGACTTACAGACACTTTTACATTATTGATGCTCTTTACTGGAACGTGTGGATAATGCCTATATGGGAACATTCATTGGAATCTTTGTTCAATCTGATTTAGAGATGGCTTTTCTACCGCCTTTAGGATCGGGGACCGGCGACAACTTTCGTCGTCTGGATTTGTAAATATCACCATCACATCATCTCGAGCGTGGCCCATCGGTCGTTCCTTTTAAGGGAGTAGGATACCGTTCAAGCTTTGAACTGCCATGATACATCTCCCATACAAAGTTGAAACCCACGAAAAAGTTCTGACAGTGAGACCTCGACCGGGTCCCGTCCAGACGGCATTAGCGGCAGAACTAACTGAGTGGCAGGATTTGAGGTTATATCAGTCGACTCTCGTCTTGGGTCGCCTTCTACGCAGCAACACCTTAAATTCACATGTACATATACATATCGAAAGAAGGATCGTGACGATAACAGAACGTACGCGCAAAAAGGTGGTTTTCTTTTGTTTTTGTCAACTGGTCGACCTCGAGACTCGAGGCTAGACATAGCAGACCACGGCATTCAGATACTATGAGCACATCGAGTTCGTGGCATCGGAGAGCTCTGTACTGTTCTCCTTATTGATACGATAAGAGTCGATCCAAACGCAATCGAACTCGCGTTTCCTGACATACGCGAGATAAATCGAGATCATTGGCTTTGCCTTCCGGTGGCGTACTACTTGTTGACAACAATTCGCTTTATACGGTACGGGCACTAGATTCAGTTGTGTAGCCGTCGACAGAGAATCACCTTCCGTGATTGTCACGGGAGGAACAGTTTTCGGAAGCTTTTTGCATTGACATTTTCCGGTAAATACCAATTTCGACGACAGTAACGACACTGGAAGTATTCTAACTCTTCCTTTGAAAACCTCCTGACGCTATACTTTGCGGCAAATTCGGTGGACTGAAAGCTCGGGGGTTCTACAACCACGACGACCGAGATCGCATACGTTGTTGAAACACGCTGGGCCACGACTATGGCGGGGTCACCGCCAGTGCGAAATTTGCTGTTCAGGACGATGAGGGTTGCCTGGGTTTAGTATGGTAGACTTTCCCGAGTCCTGACAACCCTTGTCGAAGAAAGGAGTAAAAGTTTAGTCTACCGAGCGAGGGTGAGGGGATGACTTATAGAGAGCGTATCTTGCTGACTTATGTGGATCGGTGTCAGCGGGTTCTGTTAGTGCGAGTCGCAACAACCTCCGGGAGTGTACTACTTGTAGATAGACAGGTTCCCTGTTACCTAAAGTTTTGACTACCTTACGGTCCCCGAAAATCTCAGAGAGATTCCGCAACGCTACAAACATCCGGCGTCAGTCAGGCAACCAAGTGCAAGGAAGAAGCTCTTAAGTTGCTATGTCCTAATTCAAAGAAGAGTCAGCGTCAGCTACTAGAAAGTCCAGAAGGTGAAAAAGGAAGACGATAAACAGACGCGTCCGGACAAGGACCGCCATTGACGCTCAGATTGCAAATTATCAAACCCTCATGGGAAACCCTTTTTTTCCCTTCTGGTCCAGATGGTTAGATCAGGAGGAGTCCCCTACGCAAGCGGGCGGTTACTTCTCTTTTTCCTTTTCACTGTCCATTCTGGGAACGGAGCTGGTAATAGGAAAGGTTTGAAGAAACACAGCCAGACGTACGCAAGGGACGGGTTCTGTCAGGTAGGTTGCTTAGTTTCCTCATTGCGTGGTCATGCCCTGCAGATCTGGACGCGAGCGGACGGAGTTGGAAGGAAATGAAAGAAAGGGAACACTCACCGATTTGGGGGCTTTGTCTTTTCTTCTGTTGCGTCGTATTGCGATGATTTGACGCCTTACTTTGACCTATGTGGATATTGTTTCGAGCTGTAGAAGATTAACAATGTCCCAGTACATGAGAGGACCAAAGAAGGGGAACGGTTTTCGCGGATCTGGATGCATTTCAAGTCTGTTCACAAAATTGGACATGGTTTCGGAAGAAAGGCTTTCCATTAAGGTTCCTGCTGGTCGTGACAGTTTACAATGTGTCAACGACTGGCTCTAGACTGTAGCAGTAAAGAGATAATTTTCGCGTGTAAGTAGTGGATGAACCCGCAATTAGAAAATGCACGCCGAAACTGAGTGCGGATCGCATAGTAGGAGAGACAATAACTGTATAACCTATCCCATTAGTAAAAACCCAGTGAGAAAAAACCTATACACACCCATAATTCTACCTTCTACCCTTCGTTTTCTTCTCCTTTTTAATAGAATACGCACTCGGATCCACAAGCTCTCCTCCAAACTGTCCTTCACCCGTCTCCTTCATACTCCCCGCCCAATCCATCTGTTTATCTCCATGTCCACCAATACCCTCAAACCTCCTATTAAACCTCCCAACTCTTCCTGTCGTGTTCGCTTCGTCCTCTACCGCTTGGTCATCTGCCCACATGTACGTGTTCCACGCGGGATTGTTCGTCGTGTCTCGGGTTAAACGGATGATAGAACGAGGGGAAGTGGTCCAATGGGTGAAAGAAGACCCGTCTGCACGTATGACGCGTTGAGGGAATTTGGGAACGACTGGGTTGGGAAGGACGGGTGCTCGACGTTTCCAGACGTGGGTTCGACCGTAAGGGGAGCTGGAGACGGAACGAGTTGGGGTTGAAAGAGATGGGTTTGAGGAGAGGAGACGTTGGGAGGTAGAGGCACAGCGGTGCCAGAGTCCAGCTGTTGTTGAGTTCATGACAATTGGCACTGGCAACAAAATTTTGTGTGACGTGTGTAACGCTCGAGTACTGGTCATGTGCACATACAGAGTGTCACTGTCACTGTCACGGACACGACCTAGACGCGAACAGTCACGGATCGCAAACTTAGCATCCATCCAGAATGTTTCGCTTCTTCGCTATAATGGACTCATTAAAGAAGGTTCTATCTGTCTTTGAACTTCAAAACTTCCCATTGGTTCAAGGAGCTACGCTTATACCTCGTCTCGAATTTTTTACCCTCTCGCTTGCTCATGGACTGCTTATCAGCTCATATTTCGGACAAAAACACAATGTCCAATTAATAAAGTGAATCGTGAATTAATAGCTAGGGAATGTTCACTGTGAAAATCAATTGAATCTGCCAATGATTAATTTACATCGCACGTTAGAGAATTGTAGGCATGAGAATTACTAATGTCCACATGATTGCTAATTGTCAAAGGTGAATATAACTCAAATCAAATGTCAAAGCTGCAGTCTCTTATGATGAATGGTCACTCTAAGAATTATTAATGTACTTAGATCCAGGAAATTAGGGATAGAGAATGTATTGACAATGTTTTAATGGGAATCATTGGAACAGCGGCATGCTAATTTGCAAGTCATCACGTGTAAATCATGACATATTCTCCGAAAGGGGCCGGTGCATTACCAGTCCCTGCCGAAGATCGCCGAACATGTAATGCCGGAAAGTTTTACTGCTATTCTCACTCATTTCATTACATTTTCACATGGTTTTCCAGAAGAATGTACAACACTTGACTTAAGGCCCGTAGATTTGCTTAAATTATTCCAACTTCTCTGAAAGGTATGCTAGGAGTAGGAGGAGGAGTCATCTATTTACTGGGTAGAGAAATTTTTTCTTCAAGTCTTGAAAATTACAAAAAAAATGATTTACAGAAGAATTATGATGGGTACCACAATAAAATCAGTGGCAAATCACTGGGAATCCAACTTGCCAGATCCATATTTTGTTGTGGGTTTACAGTAGGTTGTAATGACAGCAACTTTCCTAAGACTTAGAGTTACTACTAGGAGTACTGTAAGTGTTTTGCTCCACTCAGCACAAAAATAAAGGAAATATGGATTGGAGATATGTCTCTGATTTTATAGTAGAATTACAGGGACGAATGTTCACTGTAGCTACTGTAAATTCTTGTCATTTTATCTTGACCTGTATTTGTTCTGTAAATCTTCTAGAAATACTATAATGTTTTTCCAATACATCTTTATTTTCTTTGTAATATCACTGCAGTTTCTGTTCTTGTCTCAAGCCATGAATTATGGGATAGTATCATGCAGTTTGACCTTGTTGCAGAATCCAGACATACCCAACTGGTTAGTATTTAGGCTTATGGTAATTTGCTTCAATTCCAATTTCCAGTGATATGGATAAGTATGGCAAGAAGGGAGGTGGAGAAATGATTCAACAAATTTTCAAATAAAGTCGCAGTGGCATCAGCTTGTTGGATGGCATGACATTCGGCATCAAGGAGCCGTTCCCAAGGTACACCTCGGTACACGAGAGTGCCGGATAGTGAACTGCACGGGTACACCGTGGGTAGTTTTGAGCTGACCCGTACCCGTACCCGTGAAAAACCCAACCCTTGTGGCGGGTACGGGTATTTTCATGGGTCTACCAAATTAGCATACGGGTCTAGGTCCTGACGGGTGACCCGTCACTAACCTTTGTTTTTAAGAATTCAGGGGCTCACGGAACCATGCAACACGGCAGGTTCGAACTTGAAGCCTCTCGGAGGCACGTAAAATTAATATCAAATTTACCGTTAAGCCAAACTGAGCATTGAAAAAGGGATCTATTAAATAAATGTAGCCACTTTTTTGTTGTGACGGGTTCAGTTCACGGGTACGGGTTGGCTAGGGTCAGGATTTTTGTACCCAGACCCTTACCCGTCAGACCCTTACCCCCAACCCGTGGCAACCCGTGAAACCCGTGCTGTTCACTAGTGCCGGATCTTGAGCAAAGTTCCGGACTACATCAATGCTGTTGTGGTAAATTACATATTCATATTTAGTTGCACACTCAGATCTCGCGGAAACTCTACAAAACCTTTGAACTCATTCAGGGAAACCTCGCAATTGACATGGCGCAACATGTAAGGTAGAGAGCATCCACCTTCGACTAACGTCACGTGGTCAAGCGTGACAGACCATATATAGTTAAATTCTTAATCAAAAACAAAGAAAATGAGCTCAAATATTACCTCGTACATATGCAGAGAAACTGGTACATGAAATTAAAGAAAATATAGTAAGGAACATTCGAGAGACAGCACTTAGGCCAGGAGGTAGTTTTGGGAGAGGAGTAGCAAAAATACTGTCCCAATATACAGTTTCTGCCATCATGTCATTCTCAAAAAAATTGCCCTCAAGTCTCTGGAAGCAGTTCCGCTGGAATCCATTTGTCAGTGCACATGTTATTCATTATTCAGTTGTTTTACGACTTCGTACTTCTTCAATTTGAACAGCTTTTGCAACTGTTCACAAAAATTTATTGACACTTACTCACAAGGACTTAATGGTCGGCAAGCAGCATGGGCCACACATAAGTATAAAGGTCACAGGACTCTACCTGAGAGTCTAATGAATGATATGGAGCAGGAGAATGTTGCCTAAACACTTGTATACCTATTTTGCACATATGACATTAGTAGTTTTTGTAGTAATTTCACTACTCCTCTTGTAATTCACCATAAATCTCTTTGATTTTTTGGGTCAAGGCATTTCATGGTATTTATAAAAGATTCATGTACTATGGTGTTCGGAGATATGCACACGACAGGGATATGCAAAACTTTCAATATCTTATACTTCTGCTCAATTTCTGGTTCTCGTGAATTTTTTAGAGTAATATGTAGTCTACTAAACATACTGTATCATTTCAATCAATTCGTCAGGGGGGTGTGACTGTGACCCGCCTGACGAACTGAAATTTTCGTCAGAGGGCTTGGGGACCTGTGACCTTGGGATATTTTGGCCGGAGGCGACGAAAA
>ML180020.1:0-34542 GCA_004369135.1 Dendrothele bispora CBS 962.96 | reverse complement strand
ATGTTAGTGACATACTCTCATTCTACAAGGAGGAGACAACTGGAGACAATGTAAACTGCGTTTCCCTCCTCGCCGCGGGCAGAAAGGTTTCCAAGATCAAAGCCCTTGAAATCTTGATAGATGAATGTGTGACCGCACATCAGAACATCACCAGGATTCTTGCTGATAGCAAAGAAGCTTTGGAAATATACCAGACATGGATACAGGGATATCTTGGTTTCCATGTCTACGCGGAGCGATACAGGTTGAACGAACTTGGCTTTTGGTGATGATACGTACTAGTACTTAGTAAGGTAAGTAACTGTATTATGTGTATAGGCAAGAAATGTACTTTTATTGAGTTGTGTCAAATGATGCATGAAATGTGATTGGCTATATATCGCCCGTCGGAACCCCATGAGTGTTGATCAATATCGGTGACACTCCTCCTCCATTGGTAAAAATACAAGGCTGACCGTAACGATACTAAAAACGTCCGTTTACAAACTATACTTGTACAGGAGCATGAGACTTCAAGCTCCAAGCATCCAATCAAACTGCTGATCCTACTCCAACGGACCATTCTGCCAATCTCCAATGGTTCTCCCGTTCGTTCAACACCCACACCCATCTCCAAACGCGGCCTTCGACTGCTCATCTTTTGTCCCAGGCACATCCATGGAAGGGTTCTTATCAAAGAAATGCATTGGCCTCAAATGTATACTTAACGTCTCCGCTGGCATGACGGGCCAATCCTCCGGTCTCGGAACATGTGTCGTCCCAATCGTCACAAACACCAAAATATCTTCTCCGTTCTCCGTATCCAATAGCTCCTCCTTCTTCACCTTTGCTTCTTCCACTTCCTGAGAGACCCATTTCTCAAGGGAATCCGCCGGAGGTTCCCTCGTCTGAGGGACATACTTACCCGCAGGCCACATCCTCAACGATCCCTCACCCTTAACGCTCTTCTTGTCTTTGACTTCAATGTCCCCTTCGATTTCTTTAACAACCCACAACGGTGCACTGACGAACCCTGCCCTCCTCAAAGCCCATCCGTCGGTTCGAGCCATCACACCCGTTATCCCACCTTTGATCCCAACTCCATAACCCACGGCTTTACCGGAGGCGTAATGTTTTCGAGCGGGATTGACGATACGCCAGCGGCGTTCTTTTTCCCAGTCATATGGACGAGGGGAGGGTACGGAGACGGACTTGTCCAAAGACACGAAAGCGTTTCCGGCGTAGTTACCTACAGAGGTGGTGACATGAGATGGATTCACCGCGTGCAAGGGTAAGACATCGGATTCGACGAGGGTATTTGAGAGACCATCAATCATGGGATCTAGCCTAATAGACAGTAGAGCGTCAGTTTTGTGAGCAAAGGGTAGTGCAGAACATATAGACAGAGGCAAACAGGGCCGTACCTGAAACTAAACACGTGCTGGTGATTTTGTGCGTTGACCCCTGGGGCTACGGTCGTACCGAAAGGATTGGGTTCGTCGTCGGCTTTGGCATAAACTTGTAAGATACCCGTGAGACGAGACTCAATTTCAATTGAACCGTCTTGATAGAAATAATAATTCCAGATATACTCTGTGAAGAATTAGTGAGCTCGGGCGTCTGAGGGTTGTAGAGGGACAGGATGAAAAAAAAGTGGAAATAGAGAAGAACATCCAAGAACCAAACACCTACCATAATTGGCCAACGTACAAACCATGCTAACCACCAACCTTCTCCTCCTTACGGTCTTCGTCTTTCCGCCAGGCCTGAAGTCGGTATGTTTCCAAAGAACACCCGAATCCTCTTCGTGGATACATATGACGTTTTTGATGATGACGGGATTGCCAGAATGCGAAGTGTAGGATCCAGGCTACAGTTTTGAACGAAGAAAGAGGGCCGAAGGGAGACGGAGACGGGGGAGGGGAGAGAGGAAAGGGAGAGGGAAAGCAAAAGAAACGAAATGAGACTGATGCTGCGAGAAGGGGGTGGAAAATGACGAGAGGACTCACCAAGTAATGTATCTTGCCCAAACAATCACAACCCAAGCTCAACTCGTTCGCCATCGTACCCATTCCGTACTCTCCGGAATCGAAAGCGAATTTTCTTGGATGAGGTCCTTCGGGTGAACCGTAAGGCACGACCATCTCGACGAGACTGAGTCTGAAAAGATAAGCGTGTGTCAGTGTATGTTAGAATATGAGGTTATAGGCTTTTGGGACGGAGCGAGTAGGAGGTGGAATGATAGGAATGGTGCGAGGATAGAGAAACAACTCACCGGTAAAGAATGGGTCTCAATTCGCCTGTAGCGTAATCCGTGTATGTGATAGTTGAAAGTACGACACCCTCACGGTGAGAGAATGCTGTTGGTAACAGTTAGTGTTGCTCAGAGAAAAAGAAGGCGTAAAACGGTATTGAGAGCGAAAGAAACAGTCAAACAATGATAGAAACAATGCGGTACAAAGAACTGAGGAGCGAGAAAACTGACTTGTCACGGAAAAAAGCGTGGAGAGGGAATATAGAAAGAACAAGAGGACCTACCGACGTGCATCTTCCACCCCTGCCACTCCAACTGGTGCCCGTTCACCTTGAAACTCACACCCTCAGGTTGAGTGATTTGCAAAGGTTTAACGTCAGTTCTCTGCGTCCACTTCTTGGGTTTGCCGTCTTTGTCCTGTATCGCATCAACGCGAGGTCAATCAGCTTAGCCCAAGAAAAAACGAACGGAGATATGTACTTTAACTTCTTCCGTGTCTATCATGAGCTCTGGAAGGAAATCAAATGCTTTCCTCGGAGGAGGGATTCGTTCCCTTCCCGCCAACTCCAAACACGCATTCTCAGTAGTCACCTCGTCCAATGACGTTGGCAACGGCGCAAGCGGGCCTGTCTTGCCCACACTGAGCTTAACACCGAGTTCTGGTAACTCAAGCCCGTCCTTCTTTGCAGCTCCCTTAGTTTCTGACCCGAGCGAGAACCATCTCGGCGGGAAATCAATATGCAACACTTTTTCGGTGTTCGCGTCCACAATCGGTACAAAATCCATTGGATGCGCGTACAAATTATCGTGTTCACTAAACCTCGCAAACACCAAGCCCTGTTGGACCCTTCTAGCCTGAGGGAAACGATCATCGAACCCGATAGACCAGCCGTCGCAAAATATCTCTTCAGGTTTGACACCGACTTGAGCGGCGAGTTCTTGGACTTTTTTGTCAGCTTTGACGATGCGTTCTGCAGCAATGAGTTCTTCAACACTGATTTGAGGTTGAACGCCGTCGGGAAGACGAGTGAGCTTGTCGACGACCCATTTGGAATTAGACGTATCGAGTGAGAGGTAGACGTTGTAATTTAATCCAGTCAGGATGTCGAGAAACTGAAAAGGAAATCAATATGATTAGACGAGGTTTGAAAAAGAGACATGGACTTACATCAACTTCAGCTCTCCTAACAATCTCGACCTTTTCCTCTGGTTCCTTGCCTGGCTCCAGGGGGATCCCCAGGTACGCCAGGACCGCTTTCTTTGGAGGCGGAACAAGATAACACGTAATGAACCTCACGGCTTTGACAGCTTCATTGGAAGCGACATGATGACGGACCGTCAACGAAATTGCAGAGATTTCGTCTGGAGTCAACGGGTCAAGAGGGTGGGCAAAAGACGTAGGGATGGAGGAAGGGGGAGATTGTTTGATAGTAGTTGCAGTACCGGGGATGTCATTGGGCATTCTGGAAGGTAAGAATAGAGTGGGTTGAATAGGCGAATGGATTCTTCGAAGATAAGTAGTGTTTTTGAGTAGCATCAGGTGACAATTTGTCTAGCTTCCATTACCACTTGGTTCCCTTGTTCCGTCCTGACATATCAGCCTATCGGTCGCCCTCATATTTCCTAAAACCCACACCGCAACGACGGAGCAGCGGAATAGCGAAATGAAATGCGTTATCTGAGGAGATTTATGAGGTTTTTAAGGGTCAGTGTAGGCTTATCGCAGTGGAAAGCAAACAAGATTGCACCGGCAAATTTGCCGCGGCGTAAAACCGTGACTCTCACACGGAATAGGGGCTCCAGAGCTCCAGTCCAGGGTAAAGCCTTTCCACTCTCATTCCGAATCGATATGTGGATCGATCCTGGATTCAACACATCTGGACCTTCGAGAACACCGCAAAATATACATATCCGATAACCCAGTGAGGGATAGCAAAATCCTTACATTTCTGACCGGAGACACTCAGGAAAACTTTGAAGCGAATCCATTATAATTAGTATAGGATTGGTTAGGTTGACAGAATCATGACAGAATCAGATACAAAAGATGAGCACATGATGGCAAGCAACGCTTCCGATGATGCATCCTTATGCATGTGTCCGTCATGCGGGCGATATACATATACCGCTTTACGTTTCCTAGTGGATTAACCCACATAACCATATAATAAGTGCTCACCTCCAGTCACCAGCATTCTGGAACAAGACAGCCAAGGCTACAATTTTGAATTACGTTCGTCTTACTATGATGAAATTTACATAAAGAACGTTGGTCGTTAGTAGATATGTGTAGATAGTCAGCTGAGTCCTGAACAGTGACGATATTGAACACCCCATTGTTACCCTCGATTGCGACACCTATGCAATGATTCAACTGAGAATTTTTTGTAGTTTACCGGGTACATATACGTACGTATTAATACTAAATTTTGGACAAGTCCCGAAGTTAATAGACTCCTATTCCTTCAATCCGACTTGTGAGTAATGCAAACTACGTACCATGCACGGTGACAAGCACTGATGACCACTAGGGAGCATAGCTTGATGGTAAACCCGAGGACACGGGAAGAATGTAGTGTGCATCATTTGGTGGACCTATAAATTGAGGGGGGAAAAACTATGTACCGGTACCGCTTGCAAGGACCTTCAACCGTTGGACAAAATGCCAATTGTACCTGTATAGAGTTGAAAGTGAAATCTGCGAGTCTGTACTAAATGCTCTGTCATCGTTTGAAAAATGGGGCTGCCAGAGCTGGATTTTAACCAAGGGTGAGTGGATTTCCTTTATTGAGATACCGAGCCATCAGTGGTTAAAAGTTCTCTTCTACAGAACAAATTTTATCCTTGTACTAGTAGAAGAAAATTAACTACTTAACAATAAACTTGAAACAGGGTAAATCACGAAAGTACTTACCACCTCATATTCATGCTATCTCGAGCTCGATAAATATACCGTGTCATTTAGATTTCAGGCCACTGGCAGATAAGTTTTGCTGATCTATCCAGCCATCAGAGAATGCACACCTTACTAGTACCGGCTTCCTTGGTACTCGAAAGTTCCAACTTCAATATTGTTTTTATGAAGTCAAGTGGGCCGTAAGTGTGGAAAGTATGTGGCCCATCAACTGTCACGGGCCGAGGAAGTCGGAATCTTCTGATCCAAACAGAACCACATCGGTGGCAGACTCGGGCTCATGAAGAACGAACGAGGAAGTGGGCCGCCTGGAACGGGCCCATCAATACCGGACCGAGGAAGTCAGAGGCCTTTGATCCAAATAGGACCACATCGGTGACGAAAACCTCAAGCCGGAGTTTCCGATGTCCGATTGGTAATAAAGGTCTTGACAAACACGACCACATCGGTGACCGACCGCAAAGTTGCATGTAAAGGCGATTCCTCCTTTCAGTCGGCCTCGTAACTCCTTCGTAAACTGGCTCTGGCCTCGTAACTTATCTGCCCACCCGCCAGATGTCCTATTCTTTAAAGTTTAAGACTGCGTTATCTACGAGCTTTACGAGCCGTGCAGAATATTCTTTAGGAAATCGGGTACTGATATTCGAATCTATAAGGGCTCTTGAATGTATAGGAATGACTGTCACGTCTGACCTCACTTCGTTATCTGAAGGCCTCCATCTGAGCATCAACCGCATGATTGATGTGTCTTTAATTTATACACTTATCTATAAATTACATTGCCGCCGAGTCGAGTCGAGGCTTTCTTGACATTTATATCTCCTTACTCTTCCTCAGATTCTACTGTCAAGTACACATACGGTCCCAATTGATGCCTGACATCGATGACAATATATTATTACTTTTCAGCTGCGTCAACCAATCTTCGGATCCAATCGTAACTTGTATCTCTGGCCCATTTCTTCAGCAAATTGTCTCTTTTGGTGTTAGCCAGCTCCTTATGTTTGTCTATCTCATAGGCTTTTAGGTCTAATCCTGGAAGGTGCTAATAGATTGGAAAGTCACTGGATACGTTCATTTTGGTGTTATAATTATAAATGAACTATGAGTTAGAGTACTAAGAATACATAGAGTTGAAGCAAAAACCTCAGGAAACGAGTGATGTAGGGTCCATAAAAGATTGGGTCGGAAGATTAGAAGATTGACACGCGAGAAAACACTTATGATCTGAGAAGAGCAAACGTCGTAGCACTTGAGCTTGACCGGGACCCTCCATACTTTATTTTGAGTCCCCAAACTGAAATAAGTACCATCAAAACGTAGCTGTGCTGTGAATCGTTTACTAGTACCCAGCCGTATGCATATTGGATCAGATTGGGAGAGATGCGCTATGAGCGGCCGTCACTCGTTGTCAGTCACCTTTATGTATGGGCCATGGACCGGTCAACTGTAAAAGTTGCCAGTTGTTCAAACGTTCAGTAGTTATACTTAGCTCGAGGTACAGACTTATAAGATATATATATCTACCCCGGCCCGATGATCGCAAACCCCAGGTTCGAACTAGCTATACCCACCGAAGCGTTTACCTCCGCCGCATCATCATCATCATCCTTCTTGTCCGAATAACTAAGCTCATTTTCAACACATATGGTCTTTGCGTTTCATAAGCACGCAGAGAAGAGTTATAAACACTGGGAATTTCAAATTAACTCGAGCTACCGAGCCATCAAAAGTCACTGTATGGTCAAGTCGGTGCTTGAATATGAACGACCTTCCCTCCCTCATGGCGATTCATTATGCTCATGTGTACGATTCTACTTATAGTTGACAGAGAGTATTGTGGAAAGCTTCGAGCATAATGATAATGCTCTTCGAGTTGATAGCTTTATCTATCTCCGTCCCAGCTTTCTGGAGAGCAACTTGACACAGGTTCAATGCCACTGTAACTGTTAACGGGCATCGAGAACCGCCCCCCGATCTGTTCGCGACAGGTTGCCCCGCTGAATGCTAGCTGTTCAATGAAGCCAACGTCCCCGAGTCGAAATACTGAATCAGCTCTACTAGCGAACATTCCGTAAGTAACTTTCTCGGACTCGTCTTCTGTTTAGAATATATTCAGCGCGTGATCTCGTGCCTCGACAATGGGCTGGGCTTATGAGTATTACGGATCAACAATTCAGTTCTTACCCATCTCACTTACTGAAAATAGCGAGAAGAGGGTAATACTTGTACATTTAATGTATCAGCCACCTCACGTGGACCCGTTATTCCGTCTCCTTCTCGTTAGGTATTCCGTGTCCGCCAATTTGGGTACTTGAGATATATAAGTACTGCACATGATGAAGTCTGGACAGGGTTCTCTGCGCAAGCATCTCCCCCTTCAACTCAACGAATTCCTTTGACAGAAGTTTGTTGTCGACACCCCGTTCAGCCCTTTTCTCCATTAAATCGTATTATCGAAATGGTAAGTAGGCGGTCAATTCTTCCTCGACCAAACTGAACCACTAACGCCCTTCGTCTTTTGTTAGCAGAAGTCAAAGTCAACGAGCTCAAAGAGAACTACGAACTCCATGCCCTTATTTCGCTCAAGTAAACATGATACAAGTTGCCAGGTCGATGTCGTCGTTACTGTGGACTTGATCTATGGCTGACATGCTACATTTTCCATTGAATATGACAGGCATCTTCGTTAAGGCAGTCATTTGATTCCTCTCGGTCAGAGACCGAAACACTGGTTAGTGGGCTCTAGAGCGGTAGGCAACAATGATGTGCTGAACAGAATTTGCTACGCCTTGAATAGGTTGACTATGTATCGGATAACAAGGGCAAAATGCAGACAATAGTGAGACCCTTCCTCCTGTCTAGTTTCATTACGAGAACGAAACGTTGACCCGAAATACTTGCAGCAGAAAGGCTCACACTTGCCTATGGTTGCAGAGATGTTAGATCCAGAAGATATGGCGTGGGGTTCACCATCCTCTTCTACTTCCTGGGCTTGGCCGTCATTTGCGAAGAAATCGAAAAGCCACGAGCATCGTAGAACCGGAGGAAAGTCCCGTTGAATCCTTGACGGGTCAATATGAGTTTGTGTTAGTACGAGTTCAGGGGATGCGATGTACCCTTCAGCTCGCGGACACCGAAAAGGCGCTAGGTTCAGTATTATACCCCGGTCTATACCTTGTAGGACGAGAGAATATAGTTCATCTACTGAATGGTACGTTGTCGGTCGAACCTGATAAGTATTCGTACGTTTTTCATCACCGCTGTCGACTTGTATCGAACTGGTGAGGTAAGTATTTGCATTCCCAATATACTGGTACAACACTTTTTCGTATGATTAACTCGGTCCCGAATTGGCCTCCCAACAGCGGTGCCACAGTATAAAGATAGAAAAGATTTTATTTAGTAACAGGAGCTACCGGCAACACCATAGAGTTTTAAGGCACAAATTCTTATACTAGAGTTAACTCGACCAAATGTATAACCGCGCCCAAACTAATGCTTTTGTCGAGAAATGTCCTATTGCTCTAGCATCAGGACAGGTCGGAAATAAGGATAGTTTGACGGATATCTATTTATTACGAATGGTCACCAGTTTGGGGAATACTTTCTCATGCCAGTGTCTCATCAAGAAGAATGGATTATTTTAGATGTATCAGGAACATCTCATAAAAGGTGGTATTCCATCCACCATATCAAGGCCTGGCCACTGAGCACTAGATTTTTTGGCTTCGGTTTCGTCAAAGCAAAAGTCACCAGGTCAAGGGGCATGAGGGAACTGAATTCTTATGTCTCTACGAATGACTTCTGAGGTCATTCATCCACTGACAATTGTGGCGCCCAGTGGCCTGAAAAAGTAATCGAAGACTCTTCATTGATCACCGTTGTTCTACCCACTCTTCTGGCTTGTTGAGCGGCAAAAAAACTTAATGTAGAGAACCAGAATATCTGTTTCCCGTTCATCCGGGCTTGTATGACTCCTCGGAGTTGAACTCTCCACATTTCTGTATTGAACACGGAAAACCATAGGCTTGGGTTTAGGCCAAGGCTCCGAAGAAAACGAAGGGAAAAACACATCGTCTGCTTAGTCGCGGTCCGATGTCGAAAGTACTCTGTGTAACTGATCCTGTTTTGAAAGGGAAATTTTAGTGAAACTTGGATGAGTTTAGAACTGATGGAGGAATCCTTACATACTCATCGCCATTTAACTCGTGCTGGAGACTGAATCGGAGTCCCGTTACCTTCGCACTTACACATCGAGGCCGTTTTCTGCTGCAAGTAGGCAATTGCACCCAAGTCATTGAGTTGATCATAGAACTTTACGTACAATGAAGAACCTCAATTTACCTATAATAACACAAACAGACCAGTTCTGTGAGACAAGTGCTATCTTGGGAAGTAAGCCACAACTTTACATGATCTAGTATATCCTGCGTAAATAAATGGGTACCCTTATCGAACAGAAAAGTATCTTATATCAAGGAGGCCGTCTATGACCATATTTAAGCAATCTAAACGGTTCCCCATGCGAAAAACTGATCAAGGTTGACCAAGAACATATCCCAATCTTGCTGGTTTGCGGAGCTACAAGTACAACAGAGAAATTTCAGGTCCGGAACTATCGCGAAGAATGGCGAAGACAAGTCTCACTTGGCAGAGTTCATCGCGGAATTCATCAAATCGGATGTTTTTTGCTGTAGATCGGAGGCACCAAACCCCGATGGCTCTAATGAAGTAGGTTGATAATCTACAGACATCAACCAAATGTTACACTAATTAACCTTGAATTTTGAAAATTGAAGCGCTTACAAGCTGACGACCCATCAAACCCACTGTCGCCCACATGTGGGACGTTACCCGGAATGTTTGACCAATCATAATTGGTGAGAACATGTGCTTGATCTTGCAACGAACTAAGTTGATTGTAAGCCGAGTAAGAGGAAACGTTGTCTGTTGTCTGCGCTGTTGGGGACACTCGGTTCGAACTAGCGTATGATCTTTCGGACGATGTCAGAGACTGGCCAGAATCGGACATGTACGAAGGTGGAGAAGGTTCAGAGTCGGTCTCTCTCCTGCGTTTCAAATTCTGTGGAGGTTGTTCAAAAGGTAGCTTCAGATTACCCCCTGTAATTATTGCATTGATAAGGTCACTGTAAATAGTTCATCTTCATGTCAGGAGAATTCATCAGAAAGTGAGCGAACTCACTAAAGCCGTCCAGCCGTTTTGGCTCTGGATAAGATGTATAAACGTACACTTTCTCGTTTATAACGCTCTAGATCTTACCTCTTCTCCCAATCTCGCATGATCTCAAGATATCTATGAACATGCACCATCTCCTTCTGCGGATCAATTTGCAATTTTAGTTCCTTTGCTCGAAAGACGCTGAGTAACATGGTGACCGAGCAGGAGAATAAGGACGGCTAAATTAGACTTTTCAGGTGAGAACTGGTGACGGTTCATTGTAGAGGAAAGACGCTGACCAGTAAAGACACGAAAGGGAAGTAATATCTTTTGTGCAATGCGTCGACAACTGACGCACACGAACGAGCGGCATTGACACATATGGCCAACGAGGCGAAGTTGGCAGGAAAGGTGTCCCCTGGATTTGGGATAAAAGTTCTATGGGACTGTATTTGTGTCCAGTAGTACGTGCTGTAAAGCGTGGCAGATTGAGCGAGAAAGATATTGTTCGTCAAGTGTGGGTCCCATTTGACTGTCAAATCAACGTATCAGAGCAGCGGCCAGCAAGGGGGAAAATGAAAGACACACGATGGCTCGGAATCGAATCCACCCAACTATTAAGAGCAGAGTCGATCTCTCGCACAGCTTTTTCATTCCACTGGGAATGAGGTACACCCATCCTCCCTGTGAATTCGGGACTCTGTACCGAATACTAGACAGAGATATACATCAGAGGTTAGCACCCCAGTTGGCACTGAACACAATGCTTACTAGCGTGCGTTGACAGAATCCAGCAATCCCCAATAACCGTATATAACAGTTATAATATGCCGAGTTCGATTCTTTTGAGGTCTTCGACGAAGTCACATTGGGTTCTGGACTCTCCCACTCGCTCTCGTCGCATTCAATGAGTGGTTCAAGGTCGTAGCTAAAACAAGAGGCGTAAATAAACATCTCTTGAAGAGATCCTAGATTAAAACCTTAGCTTACTCATCTGCTGTTGTGGCCCTGGGACGACCGAATGATATGGACATGATGATATCCTGAGCTAGAAGGTTCCAAAACGTTCGCTTCCAAAGTTCTCTTTCCAACGTTGGTTTCTCTGTAGGATCCTTGCGTCTATGAATACCTCTCTCGTGTGCAAAACGAATGGATAATCCCAACAACACCCAGGCGGCGTCAGAGAAGTATGTAGTTTGTAAAAAGTGTATCGCCAACTAAAGCAAAGTTTTGAGTCCGTCATCCCACAAGATCTTCGAATCAACTTACGCAATAACCCTGAAGTGAATGCAATGTAGTAGGAGCTACGAAGTTGGTTCGCATGAGCCTAAGTTGGCCGAACCATCGCCATCCTAGGTCAAGAGTGGAGGAAGAGCCTGAAGGGAGGTTTCTGGGGTCATCTGAATACTTTGAAGCTAATGAACACAGTGCTAGAACCAACGAGCCGAAATCGTGATCACGATGATGTAGCCCTTCGGTGACAGATCTTTCAAACGTGGATCGATGTAGAAGAGGAAAATACGGATGATGAAAGTTAAAGTAAAGATCCATGAGACTCCGTAAATTTTCATCATCCGGAAATTCAAAAGACTGATGCTGTTCGTGAGACATCATTTTTAGTTCAAACTGAATGAGGAAAAAAATTTTGAGCAATGTGTTAGTAAACACTACATACAAAATCAAACAGACCTCGGATGGCCCCCAAAACTCAGGTCGTTTCTGGAAATTTATCGCGGTATTCCTATCAGCAATAGGACTCAAATCAAGCGCTCTTGTGACAAACAAAACGGTGCTCGATTTGCCAAAGTGTCGATTTTGCATCCGAGAAACGTGCATGCTCGCCATCTGTTTACTCAGCGCTTCAGTTTCACTGTATTCCGAGTCCGAGTCCTCGGCACTTGGAGGAGAAGGTCCAGATTCAGGAGTGGTCATCAAAGAAGGCTGAAATTCTGGCTGGCTCATGGCTTATGCCCGTACATGGCATATGTTGGCATATGTCCAAATCGGGACATATGCCAACATATGCCATTCCCTTATGTAGCAACTGTTTCCCATGCCTCCGGCATATGTCTGCTTAGTTTTTTGCAGGCCTGTGAGCGATATAAGTGTCTGTTTTGCTTTGCTACATACTATGAGAACTTTATATAATGCAGTAGGTAGTATTCCTGTCTACCTCATCAATTACTATTATGATTTATAATAGCTATATGCATGTAAGAAATTGGAGAAAAACCTGGTTTGGCACTATAACAATGATTGCTATTAGATCAATGCTTAAGATTTGTTCAAATGATTTTTTTTGGGCATGAAATAATGGTTTACTATTCTAATTAAGAGGACTATGTCCCTGGGTCAATGTGCAACTTGAGTACAGAAGGATTTTCTTTATTCTTTGTTAAGTATGTACTTGCAAGTTCAGACAGTTAGTAGTCTGTAAGAAAGGATACATAGGCTACTTATTACTGCTACTAAAGAGGGGGCCTTTATTTTATCAGGCGTCACTTATGTGCATGAGTGGGTGCGAAGCACAGAAGAAAAAAAAAGATGCTGGTAACTACATTGATCTTTTCATTAATGAAATAGTCCTGAAATGGACTCACTGAATGTCAAAGATTGATTCAATCTCTTGATCTGAGGGAAAAAAAGGATTTGTGAGGGATGCTGACTTGTTTTATGGTGTAAAAGCTAAAATGTATCCGCGCTAGATTGAACTCAAGGCCTTTTGGTTATAAAATGATGACATGTGACACATCTAAACCACTGGGCTACATTGACTTGGAACATGTGCCAATTTTGCGAGGACATATGGCACTTGAAAAAACTTGATTAATGTACGGACATAAGCCATGAGCCGAAATTCTGGCGTGAGTGTTTCCTTTCGTCGTAGTCGGGTGACTTCTTTCTCTAAATAACGAGCATATTCGGCGAGTTCCACAAGCATTTTACGAGTTGATTCCCGGTCTTCAGGAACGTGAAAAGCGTCACTTGACGATTCAGAGAGAATAGCGGTGACCATTGCTTTGACGGCTGTGTTAGATGGTGTACTATGATATTTCTGGATGAAACGGGAATTTTCGTGATGACACCACTGTAAACTTACGATGTCTTTGGTCCCCGTTTCTGAAAGCAGTCAATATTAATGAGGACAACAGTACAGACCGTCTGTTCTCTGAACCTACTTTTCTCATAGCATTATGGGTGCATTGAAGTTGTGAGTTTACACAATTGGAGCATACGCCGCTGGGCGTGTTCGCACTATCGCCTAGGACATCTTTATGGCTTGCCTTTCAACAAGGAACAAAAGAACGCACATTTAACTGAGCACGGGCGGTCCGGGTTTAAGATATATTGATACGTCATGCATATTCTAGAGATCTCACCTTTTCTTCGGCGACACTCGTCGCAAGCATTCTGGAGCCTTCGTTTTTTGCGACTGTCTTCGACTTCTTCGGACATTTCAGCTTTAATCGTGTATGCAGTGCTTTGATGGGGGTTGTTGAGATAGAGGGCATTGCGTTTCGTCGCAGTGATTTACAGCGGGATGTTCGTCACGGGACCATGGTTACTAATACGCGGAGTAGAGCTGACTCAGTGACTGTACTCCGAGTCAGCAGTGTCCTCCAGCGCTACCCCATAGTTCGCGCCCTCAAGCTCAAGAGTCAAGCTTCAAGCCCTGCCCAACTTTACATAATTACCAGGCTTGGTAGCAGGGACAAATACTTCAACATTCAAGTTGTCACGGTACTTGCATCTTTAGGTATCGTCACTATCGTGTTGTAAAAGATATACGCCCTTTCTTCAAGTTCAAAATTACTTAGGTCGAAGTTCAAACTTTCTCTATGTCAGAAGAACCGAATGGTCATTATATCAGACGCTTATAAAGTCACTGAGTCCATGACTCGACCATCTAGACTCGCATTTTTTCCTCTGCAACGAATCCGGGAAGAAGATCATGTTGGCATTTGTTCAGGATAAATTTATCCTTACGGTAGTATGTACGTATCACCAACAGTTTTTACATCTTGTTCTCTTCATTTCTACTTTTGTGATGACTTATTCTCTTCTCCGGGCTGCCCGACCTTGGAGGAGTTATCTTTAGCAGATACGCGTTCTACGGAGCACACAGTGTGCAAATCAGCGCTATTTGGTTTGTCAGTTATCAAACCTTTCAGACTAGACCCAATGTGGTATGTATGTTCTTCTAGACTTCCCTCGATAATGTCTTCGCTTTGGCCCAAGCTTTTCCAGCCTTAAATAAACGCTCAAGATCTCTTATTTTTGGCCCAGCCATCCATAATTTCCCTTTCTGTATGACGAATCATTTCCGTTACATTCATAGCTTCAACTGCAGCACTTGATTACTGCTCTCTTAATGTGGAAACATTTACATTTCCCCTCTATGCCACATTGGATCCAATCGATGTATGCGTCGAGTATGGGCTGCTTTTCTCTCTCCCGAGGTTGGTGTGCTGAGAACCTTTCCTTGTCCGAGTGACTCCTGTGTCTGATTCCTTTTCCCTTCTCTTTCACGTATATACCTAAGTCGCCGAACTTCCAAACCGATTACTTTACTCACAGGTAATTGGTGCGTCCTGTCGTAATTCCTTGTTTTCCTCTCATGTGTATTGCCCATAAAGTGATCATTTTTTCTGCTCATGCTACTTATATGAATGACCAAATCTCGTGCTCGGCAGATATCTAAGGGTCCAGAACATCGATGCTTTTTCGAAATGAATCTACAGATGGCCCGAGGGGAATACACGGCTAGAAGTTTTAGTGCCGCGAACTCCCCCAGCCAGCATGACTTTGGACGTCATACTTATATGTAGTGTCGTTATCATATTCTTCTATGCTTCCATGGGCGTGTCATGGCCACAGCAGTAAATACTACATACGCGAAAAAGAACAGCTTTCGGAAACAAATTCCTCGGGTGTTAAATCCAGGTTATCGATGAGCGCCCCGAGAATATAAAGCTGTAAGTGTTACAATTTGAAGGTTTTATAACAACACGTATATTCGAGTCTTTCGAAACATATGACAGACAGCCACATGTAACCGTGACGCCCCTTTGACGTCGTATTGCAATTGAGATTATCTGAGTCAACCGCGCGGGCGCGCTATAGCGCTCCTCAAAAACAAGTATGTATCTCCAAGATCCATACACATGTTCATCGATTCCGATTCAAGGGCACATTTATATTCCCGAGTACATAAAAATCCAAATTTTATGCACCCCTTCTGCACTGTGCATATGCACAAGTTACGCAGAAAGTCATATGTATGTCCGTTGAGCTTTTTTATTTTTTTACTAAGTTTTACTTCTGCGTGTTGGGAGAGGTAAACGTATGTGTATGTACTTGAAAAAAAAAAGAAAAAAGATATGTGGTAAAAAAAAATAGCACCTTGTTATTATACAGTATGTGGCAGACGAGAGTAGAGAGAGACAAGAAAGAGAGAAAAAGTGACGAGACGGTACTACGAAGAGTACTAATAGTAAAACAGTAAGATGATGACGGCACTGGTAACCTGTAACCTCGAAAAGAATAAAAAGGAATGAAAAGAGAGGTATGTAAGCGAGTGGGTAAGCGGGTGAATAGGGAAACACGACGACGAAGGAATCGTGCGAGGCGGGTAGAATGGAAAAAAAAATTGTAATGCAAAAAAATTGTGCACAGGTGACGAGATGAGAAGATTGTGCCAAAAAAGACAGATTGAGTGAGTGATAAAATTACGACAGTGCGATACGAGAAAAAAGAACAAAAAACAACCAAGCGATATACAGTATTGAATCAAAGCTGCGAATCGGGAATGACCGAATAAAAACAGTAAGGTAGTGTAGATTGAATTGTAATAAGCAGAAAAAAAAACGCGCAAGGCAGCGTGCAAGCATTAAGGAAGCATGGAAGAGGGAAGAAGTAAATCTGGAAAGCGCTCGTGTTCGAGGCCAACGCGAAACCCGTTGTGAGGCTACATGTAATACGGGAAGGGGGGAGAGAAAAACATGAAAGGTAGAGGCATCAAGCGCAGAAAGAAAGTCAAATGATTGTGTAAACAAAAAGAGAACGGAATATCTAAAAGAGTGGAGATGTGGACGAAAAGCACATGTGAAGCGTAGCGATGAGGATGCACAAACTAAAAAAGAGCGAAAATACAAAAAGAGCGGAGCATTCGACGAAGGAGAGCACGTGACGACAAAGAAGCGTGGAGACATGGACGGCGAAAAGTTGACGACCAATGGACACTACCGGTCTTGAGGCGGTCTTGGTAATGGTCTTCTTGACGAAGATGATGGTGATGATGTATTTGATACCCTCCAGTAACCTGTAAAAGCCAGACACAAATGAGCCTCAAAAGAATAGACGACGAAGAAGTATCACACACCGCTATCTATTGTATTTGACCTCGACATAGACGTCGACGCCGACATCACACTAGTCGCTGGAGATAGTGGTGATATCAGTTCGTCTCCATACGGATCATGCTGCAGGAACGTCGTGTCCAGTGAGGGACTTGCACTTGCACGACTGCTCCCTATGCTCCCCATATTCCGCTGGAAATGTGCCATACCACCACTTAGAGCGGATATGTCACCACCGCCCAGACTCATATACTGCACATACTTGGCCAGTTCTAGCTGTGAGGGTTCGGGATGCGGGGAGTCGTAACTGGGCGGTGCATCCTCCATGCCTTGCGCCTCGTCATCATCTTGATCCAAATTATACTCTCCATTGTTAACCTTGGCTATAATCTCTTCGAATATCTCTCGACGGGCGGCGTTCAGTTCCTTGCGGTACTCGTTTAACGCTTGTTCTGCTTGTTTTGCCATCATGTTCTGGGAAGCAACACGAACATAAGCTGCTTTCCGCTCTGTAGAAAACTGGCTCTGGGTTTCCGTAAGCTCATTGGAAAGCTTTGTAAGGTCCTCTGCAGATCAAGAAGTCGAAATCAGCAAATGGAGTTTGGAAGGATCCGTCCATCATTAATGACGCACCATGGAATGTATTGTCACCCTCTCTGCGTTGAGGAATCCTATGGATAAAGTCAGGAACGTGGTAGAATGATGGGGAGACCTGATCCGAAGACGCACTCTCGAGCAAGTTTACTACGTTCTAAAAACTTCACCTGCGAAGATTTCATTTTGGCTTCGTTATATTCGAGCTCGGCCTTTCGTGCTAATGCATGTGCATTCTGTAACGCGGACGCCTCTTTCACTTCCGCAGACCTGTGAGAAGTAGTAAAAAAAAATGAGCTAGGAGCTACGGTGAACCAAAAGATGACGAGACACGCACCGGCCACCGGCTAACATTGCGACTGTACCAAGGCTATTAGTACATAACGCAAAAAAATTACCAGAGAACATACGTGCTGTCGCCCAATATATGGCATCCTTTAACTTTGAATGCGCTTCCCTCATCGTTTTCTCCGCTCTAACTAATAACTCGAGTGTTTCTGTTTCCGTCTCGAGATCCGCTTGAACCCGTTGGTGCACTGACCGTGCAGCGGCGACCTGCTGCTCTAATGCATCCTCTTGAGGATAGCCTAGTGTAAGTAAGGATCAAACGTCCCCGAGCAGGGATGATAAGAAAGATCACCTGGGGTAGGCCCGCTGAAGACGAGGCCGTAGAGGGCATCAAGTTGCGCATCAAGGTCTTCGTATTCGTGTACTCGTCCGAGAATGTCCGGTTTCTGATTTGAGAAGTAAAAAGACGAGAGAGTCAGACACAACGCGGCAATAGGGTCGGAGTCAAATGAGGATGGAACTGACTTGCTCCCTGGCGCTTGTGAGGGCTCGCTGTAGTCCCGCCAGCTTGTCTCTTTCTCTCATTTCGTCCTGCATTGCCTCTGCGAACGATCTGCAAAGGAGATTGAAAAGATCGTTTGAAAAGGAACGAGAATGAGACGTACCTCTTCTGTGTCCCGTCCGAACTCTTACTCTTCCCCTTCCAAAATTTGAATGTACTTCCAAACTTCTCGTTGTTGTCTGCCCTCGTCCTTTCCTGCTTCGTCTTCTCTGCCAACTTCTCGACCTTTGCCTCGGACTCCTCCACCTGGCCCTGCAGTTCGGAAATGACTGCGCTGATTTCTGCTAGTTGACGAGGTGCATCCTCGAGGTCAGCGAGAGAAGAGAGGAGTTTGGTGTGTCTGGAGGCGTTTTCGACGATGACCTTGGCTATCAGCTTGTCGCCGGACATGGTGGTCGCATGAAGAGGTTTGCCGTATGGACCTGACGACAAATAATTTTTGTGTATCATCCCACCGATATAAACGGTGCCGTGTCACACCTGGCTTTTATTTCATTTAAGTTTGCCATTAGGCTATACGACTAAGCTGTTGACCTAAACCGAACATACAAAGCACTCCTCGCTTCCAAGCCTCAAGTCCTCCTCAAGTCCTCCTTCATCGCATAACGTAGCCCAATTTCTGTCCTTTATGCTGCATTATAATTTACGACTAATATCTGATAATCATCCGACCACAAAATTCTGTTTCGACATTCCCGGTGACCGATCAGTAGGTCCGGTTCGACGAAGATCCTCTCGGATACTGGACACTAACGACCATCCGCCAGCGACCGTATTTAAAGGAGATTAAAAAACCAGATTGGTTTTCTGCAATCCTTTTCATCCTATCCTGTTCGCATGGTTAAAAAAATCTACCTTCTTTGGGGCTAGCAGGAAAATTCTCTACAGAACTTTCCTGGAATGTTATAATGCAACGATGTAACGTAAAATACTTCACCTGTTCCTCACATGTCTTTTCTCATGTGTGTCTCAGCCCGCAGCGCCCATGTCCGTCACACCATTGGCCGAGACCCGCTAGTCATCGAGCGAAACAAGGAAAACTCCAATCATCATTGTAAACCCTCGTTTTTATCCCCTAGGACACTCTATTTTAACTTCCGGCGTGGCTAATACCGAAAGGTCATCCATCGACTATCACACTTATCGCCGATTGTCCACGTATGTCGGATTCTTCTATTCTAGCTCGGACTCCAAGTGGCACTATGGCCGTGGCCCCACGCATTGTCCGAAAAGAGACATGGAAAGTGCGAGGCAAGAGACGCTCAAGAAATGTAGCCTGTAGAGGTTGTCCAAATTCAGAACAAAGCAGCTTTTTTTTTTTGGAGAGGTTGATCGGTCACTTATTTTAACAAATATCCCCGGATATTTGCAACTCGGAGAGCTCCGCACTCCGTCGGAAGTATATTTGCAAATTTACAGTCCGTTCCACTGGAGCATAGAGCAAAGGCTGGCCAGTACTTAGTTGGCCTGATCCATCTTTCGGTGATGAGATCTCCGAAAATTTATTGAAATCTATTATGATAAGTATCAAGAAAACGTCATGGCCTGCCACAGAATTCTTTTGCAAAACGATTGTGGCTGAATTTAAAAACCTGCCATTGTGTCCCGAGAAAAGCACGCTGGAGAGAACCCCTAGATTAAACCCTCTTTAGCCTCATGTGCGTTGGACTGCGATACGACCTCTGTTCAAGGGCCTAGACTTATCGAGTCACATGGGGACATTGACACAACACCGAAATACCCAACGTTCGTCACTGGGCGTTTTACTTATTCTCTTATCCCTGCACCAGTTAATTCATAGGACACTCGCCCACTCGCCTGCACTCGACAAAAAAATGCCTAATGGCAAACGCGCATCGAACCTCCCTTCTTTGCAACTAAATTCGGAAATCCGTAAGTAAACAGCCCCATTACGCGCGTCCCTCCATTTATACATTTTTTTTTCAGGTTATTGACTTGCTAGTTCAGGCCTTCGCAATTACCAACAACGCTCCAAAAGAATTTTCTTCATGTCCGTCCGTTCGCATATAGGTCACAAAACAAGCATGAACTTCGTTATTGAAAACATTTATGTATGTTATGCATGTACATACCTCTGTTCTACTTCGTTCATTCATACTCACCCGCGAAGGTCTAGGGTGACCATTTCGCACGACGTGTTACTGAATCATAAACACTTGTCTCTAGGGTTCTTATTTTAGAGTTTCTATTAGAGTCTTAGGGTCAATTTCACTCCTTGTTACGGTTTCGGTTTCTCAATTGCTACTCGTCCTGAGCAGTCACGGTCAAAGCAATCGGTCTCGACCGTTTACGGTCGTGTTTATTCGATTCCCCCCGTCCCGACGGTCCCGTCGAGACTTTTTAAAGTATAAAACGTTCCGAACACGGTACCACATATATATTTTATCTCGCTTTTTGTGTCTGCCTCTTGTCGGATGCTGCTGGTTAGGGGGGGGCCCGTTCGGGCACACTTTCAACTCAGAAAATAACGCGATCCCGCTCCCCGCAGCCCGTTTCAAACTCTATTGTGTGGTATATCGAGCGTAAAAATCCCGCTGTGGAGGTCGAAGTCATGATGATTTCTTGACGTGGATGAAGTGCCAACGTATATGTACTCATAGACGCTGACAATAAGCGGGAGCTTGAATAAGAGTAATTTTTCCGTTGGACGTTCCGAGACGGAGTTTGACCAGAGAACAGATTAGTACCCCGAGACGGAACAGAACTGGTACATGGATCTAAACCCCAAAGGAACTATAGAAGTCCTATATGTGCTGAATGAATCATAATGATACATACATACTAACAATGATGCATGATTGACTTTCCTCTTCTAAATAATCCAAGGGACCATCACACTGCCTATAGCTCCCCCGGGCCCCAGTCTCCAAACCGTTTCTGTTTCTGTTAAACCCACTAACTACTAAAAGTTTAAGTACTAGGGCGTCTGATCACCCGACAAATGATCCTATGATGATCTTCATCAAGAGATCAATTTCTGAAGACAGCGCTCAGCTAAAAATAGGAGGGGTGGACCTATTAAACACTTACCATGTCCTGTCGAAAAATGTCTCCTGCTAGTTGATCGTGATGGTGATGGGCGCGTTCATCTTCATGAACTAGGATAAAAACGATAAAAGTTAGTCGCTTCGATATGTCATACATTTTTGTACGTATGTAAATGTTTTGAAGTTCTAGAACCCCCTTCAACGACAATCTCTTTGGCGGTCTCAATACACCGCAAAGCTTTCAAAGTGTTTCTTTTTTCTATACGACGGTTGTTTGATTTGCTTGACTGGCATGTGTAAATCCGTCGTCGTTCTAGGGCCTTTTGATTGTTTCCAAACGTGTCATTTGGCATACTTACATGTCACTTGCGATATAATATGCCAGACGCTAACGTTCGTCAGGCGTTCGAAAAAATTCTCTACATCCGACTTTATTTTATGTATCAAATTTTTCGCGTTCTTTTTATCCATTCATCCGCGAGAGCGCCACAGGTTAGGTGTCCATATAGACTGTATGGGCTCGGTGAGCGGTTTCTCCAGCGACAGGATGTGCTCCGAAATCCAAATACATCTCGGTCTGTAGACGCTGCCTGGTAGGAAAAAAGTGAAGGAAAAAAGTGAAGGAAAAAAGTCCGACCTCTCTACAACGCAAAGTTCCCGGCGTGGATCGAACACGCGACCTCGGGATTTGCAATCCCACGCTATACCACTTAGCTACGAGAACCCACTTTACCTTTGTAGCTGCTCAAACCTGGCTACTAAACTTGGTCCAAGGAATCCCAGCCTTAAGCTTGGTTCTCGAACTTTTAAGAGTCTGCATGAATGTAACTGCTATAATAAAGAACGTACTTACATAAATCTCTTAGCACTAGTTAGTTGAGGTTTTGATCTCGGCATCTCAGAATTATCTATACATAAATACAGCGAATGATATTGGATGAGGTTGGATTCGTCCAGGTGCGACGGAGATACTTTTTCCCTTCGTAGAACTAGATTTCAAACGAGCGAATGAACAAGCGACACGAGCTATAGAAAATTGACATTGTAGTCACCTCCGAGTCTTTGCGAGGCTCCTCCGTCCTGTAAGGAGCTCAAGAGTCAATTAATCTTCTTGTGTGCGTAAGTCCGTTTTTGTAATGTGTACGGCGATGTCGTGAAAGAGCACACATACACATGTTAGCGCGTAGCTGTGGCGGCGTCCGAGCAACTGGATGTTTTGAATGCTTGGCATAGTCCTTCGGGGTTTCGTACACCTCGATCATGTAATCCTCGTAGCGGTGAGTATTTCAGACATCTGCATATAAAGGCCGCCCTTTAAGATAGCTTATATGGCATACCTCATGTCGACTCACAACTACCATGCGAGTAGTGGCTACCGTTCACCACTATGTGGAGATCGATCTTTTCCCAGTTGTTTTAGAACCACTGAGTCCAATCAGTCGACCTACGTCAGACAATGGGTTGAAAACACTCGTGCTGTGTCAACGGAGTCGGATGTAGACTCGAGCGGAAGGTCGTGCGGTAAAAGTAAACCGCAGATGATTTCTCCTTTACACGTGGTTTCCGTGAAGTTGTTGAGGGGGATCGTTTTCTGCTCCAAATGGTTCGGATGAAAGATATATACAGCCGTGTCTCTAGTCAGTAATCAAAATGGTAATAATGAGGTGAAGCTCATGGTACCAACCCAAAAACACCTATATACAGAGGACTTGGCACTTCTAAGGCATGTACAATTATGTTGTGTTGGGTTCTATTTATGTAAGAAGCATACTATAAATGTGGGGAAGGAGAAATCAGATGCAAACGAGACTGGGGTAAACAGATCGATCAGAGTTGCATGGCAAAAAGTAATATACAATTTATCACATGTTAATTGCAGACGATGTGAGACTGTGGAGGGGTGCATGAAGACGAGAGAAATGCAAGCAAGAAGCGGTACATAAGAGCATGATATGATGTGGTGAACGTCGACAGTCTAGCGGGTAATAGGTTGGTGCGGTAATTAAGGGTTGGAGAACTGTGACGAAGTAGTAGATATGGACGAAGCGGAAGCTGCAGTCAGCTGAGAAGCTGTCTGTTCCGAACGTAAGCAGAAAGAATTATAGAAGGGAGTACATGAGGAAAGACGCACCCTCGACATGTATTTACGCCTTTGTGTACCAGTCTTGGCACTCCAGAGGCTCGAGTCGAGTTCACATAGATCCGGAGGCGCATCCCCCTGCCTTGTTCCAGGTAACAATGTCATTTCCAGATGAGAGATGCAGGATTGAAGAGTAGAGGAGATTTGTTGGGCTATGATTCATGACGAAAATCAGTAAATGGAGCAAATAAATTCGACTGTATGTTGTCAAATAGCGTACCAGAACGTCCGACTCCGACTGCTAACACTCCAAAAGGATTGCCCTTCTTGTTACTCTTAGGTGAGGAAGAGGATGAAGACGAAAAGGACGACATGATGATGGTGATGGTAAGGAGTTGAGTTAACTTGTGAAGTAAATCGGTTAGAAATGTGCCAGATCAACGTTGCTTTATAAAACAGGCGATCCCCTATCCGTGGCACAACCAATCAGGTGGAGCGAAAAGCTGAACTCTTGTCCTCCGCGCCGGGCCGGACCCGGCAGTGACCCTCACACGTGCATATATCGTCATAGACTTTAGTGCCACCGAAGCTTGCAATTGGGCAACGACCTTCATTCGACGTGAAATTATCGATTGTTTTTCTTGCAGAAAAAAGCTAGCCTGAGGAGTAGTGTTGCAACGGCTCCGCTCCGCTTGGCTCCGCTCAGCTCGGCTCGGCTAGACATGTTTTGGCTCTACTCGAGCCAAATAAGTGTCCGGCTCCGGCTTGGCTCGGCTAGCTCCAGCTTAGCCAAAGCTCGAGCCATTTATTTTCCCAAATGGGAATGCTGAATAACTCTGAGTGCCACGATAGAAAGGAAGGGATTACTGACCTCATATTTTGCTTCCGGTCACATCTGCTCAGTTTTAAATACCAGGGAAGCACCCAAAAAAGTTCAACTGTTGCAAGACAGATGTTTTTGGGCTCGGGGAAGGTGTGACACAAATCACACCAGGGTGACGGAGTGTGACTTATGTGACAATCTACAGCACATGTGACTGACAGCTTATACTATATTAAGTTATACACATTCAAATTGGCTCGAGCCGCTCAGCGCTGGCTCCAAGCCGGAGCCGAGCTGTTGGGTTTTATTGTAGCTGAGGAGCCAGTCACATGGCTCGGCTCTCGACAGCTCGGCTCGAGCCAAATTTTTAGCCGGCTCGAGCCGAGCCGTTGCAACACTACTGAGGAGGTCCTTTCGGAAAACTGCTGAAATGACTTGCGGAGGTCGTACAGGAAATGTCTGATCTTCTCCGCAGGCACCTCGTAAGTTTGGATGAATATAATGCTCCAATCCCGGAAGGTCTTTTACGTCTGCCTCATTTATCTGAACATGAACCTAATAGAAGCATTCTTATACCTAGATCAAGTCACAAAGGGGTAGGTATGTAATTGTGGCGCTTCCAACAAGTCGTTCTTATGATCTCAGTCAAAGTTGATAACGTCGAACCTTCATGGAAACGTTCTTTTTGTAAGAAATTAAAGAATCCCAGTACTAGCTCATAAGTAGGTATGACTTATTAATATCTATCAGACTTGGATATCCCACACCACTCATAAAAATGTGCGCGGAAAGAGGATTCCGGCATTCTCGACATGGCTCCTGTACTCCCCATAAGATATGGCCTTCTGTCTGAATTGAAATGCGGAAATTGTGAATATTTCCCATGAAAACGCACTGAGAACCACAGAATCCTCTTTCCAAACACATTCCTCTGAGAGAATATTCATGGTCCCAGCAGTGTCAATACCCACTGTAGGGCCTGCCCGCTACCTCAACACCCTCATCAACACCGTGACTTCCTGAACGTTACATAATTAACGCTGTAATCACTCTTTTCGTATCAGCTAAAAAAATACCTTCACATCATGTTAAGTAAACAACACCATAAATCACACATTTACCCCTCGATCAACAATGAGATGTGCTTCGCTGTCATCGCTTTCATTACAGGATTTTCCAATGCCTCCAACACTTCCACCCGCCTTTTGTCAGAAATGAATTTCCCTCAATACTACCTTTAGATTGCCACCCAAAGATGGAGACGCAACATGTTAAATCTGTTAACAGAGACTTAATATTCACGGTACGCAAGGAAAATAACTGAGAGGTATTGTATCGCTGTTCTGAAGGTTGTGTTGCTATGCGAAGTAAGACCGCGTTAGTGAGATGAAAATCGCAGTGGAAAGTGGTGAAGGGGATGTTGCGGATTGAGACTCAGAGGAGACTTGACATGATCCAAAAGGGAGCATTTATCAACAGGAATGTAGGTTTTATATGGCTGTTTCATCATGAAAGGCAGTGCATGGACTGGAACCAAAAACACTTTTGTCTGCCAGTGGAAAATTCAGTGCAGCTGGATGGACCGCCGGGCCAGGACCAAAATGTCTTTTGTGAGCCAAACTGACAAATGGGACCCGCACGATAAGAAGGTAGGGGGAATAAGAGGTGTAGGGCCTGCTGGCACGGCACTGCCTGCTACCTCAACCCATTCTAAAGCTTCCCATAAAGTACTCTTTATTTGTACCCTCAGAAACATAAGCTGATATTTTCGAGTAACAAAGTTATGTACTAAAACCCATAGTGTGTGCAAGGGATTGGAACCTTGCTTAGAGCTAATATAAAACTTTGAATGATACCCTACATGCAAACTGACAGAAAAAGTTTGAATGTGACTCGTTGCCAGTGATGTAATCACTGGGTTCCCCACCCACTCCATTAGCTCCCTCCGTCTCTCAACAGACATGCATTTGTCCCAATTCAAAATCAGCTTAAGACCACCTCTCGAAGGATCCTGGATCCAAAATACCATATTTAATCCATCAATATTCTCTCTCAAAATAGAAAGTGGTGACATGGATGTTGTAACTTGCAGATTGAGAGAAGAGACATGATGCAAATGGGTGTTGAGAACAAGTAGGATCACTCTAAGGTTGATTTTATACAGCTGTGTCAGAGGGGACAACAAATGCCTTTCATGGACTGGTACCAAATGGTAGGGAACTTGCAAATGTTACGAGTCCGATTTTAAGAGGATTCGTTTTTAGGGGTCTGGTTTTTGGGGGGAGTGTTTAAGAGTGCCTTTGTATCTGTTTGGCAATTCCTTTAGCACAGCCACATTCCCTCAAGGCTCTTGAGGTGTTTAAGAGTGCCTTTGTGTCTGTTTGGCAATTCCCTTAGCACAGCCACATCTTTCAAGCTCTCGTTGGGGTGTTTAAGAGTGCCTTTGTTCTGTTTGGCAATTCCATTAGTACAGCCACATTTCTTCAAGGCTCTCAAGGTGTTTAAGAGTGTCTTTGTATGCTTAGTCAGAAAACTACTGGTATACGAGTATACCAGTAGTTTTCTGACTAAGCATACCAAAATCCAGATTCCAGATATTTCTGGGCATGTCTCCAGAAGTAATGATCCAATTTATACATTTGGGGGCTCAAATTAAAGCCCTAATTGAGGGGAACTATCCACCAACCCCTGAGGTCCCATAAACAATTCATTGGTAGACCTATGGACAAAAGAGCTAGCAAAAAACATGTTTTTGCACATATCTCCAGAACCAACCATTGAATTCCTGGACTTGGGAGCTCAGATCAAAGCCCTAATTGAACAGGAGCCTTTCATAACTTCTATCAATCCAAAAAAAATTCATTGATAGATCTATGGACAAAAAACCTAGCACAAATCATATTTTTGTACATATCTCTGGAACCAACCAATGAATTCCTGGATTTGGGAGCTCATATTAAAGCCCTAATTGAGAAGGAACCTCCCATACCCTCCAGCAATCTTGATAAAATTTGTTGATAGACCTATGAAAAAAAATATCAAATACCCACTCATTAATACTTTCATGCATATCTCCAGAATCAGCAATCCAATTTCTACAATTGCAGGTTCAAATTGAGGCCCTGATTGAGAAAAATCTATCCATAGCCTCCAGCCATCTCAATAGATATGTGGGTTTTGGTTTTTTTTGTCCATATATCTATCAATGAATTTTTTGGGAATCCTGAAGATCATTGGGTAGCTCCTCTTCAAATTGAACTTTAATCTGAACTACAGAGTCCAGGAATTCAATGGTTTATTCTGGAGATATGCGCAAAGATGTCTAGGTTTTTTGCTGTTTTTTTTTTGTCCACAGGTCTATCAATGGATTTTTTGGGACTGTTGGAGGCTATGGGTGGCTCCTGAGTTAGGACTTGGATTTCAGACCCAAAGTCTACAAATTGAATGGTAAGTTCTGGGGATATTCATGAAAGTATCTGGGTTTTTTAGGTTGTTTGTTCATAGGTTTATCAATGATGTTTTGGGGGTTATGTGTAGGGAATTAGAGCTTGAATTCAAGCCCCCAAGTATTTAATTAAGGCTTAAATTTGAGCCTCCAAGTGTAGAAATCGGATGGTTGATTCTGGAGATTTTCAGTGTTTCTTAGGTTTCTTGTCCATAGGTCTATCAATAATTCCTGTGACACTGTTGGAGGCCAAGTGCAGGTCCTCCTCACTCAGTGCCTCAATATGGGCCCCCAAGTGAAGAAATTGGATGGTTGATCCTGGAGATATGTCCAAAAAATCTTGGAACAGGAACAATCATCACTTGCACAAAATTCCAACAGGAGAATTTGAGAACATGTGTAATTCAAGTTATCATTTGTTTCTAACATTTAAACATTGTTTATTAGAAGGAAATCATGTATGTGAGCTTTCACAAAAAACAAGACATCAAAATCAATAAATAGCCTTGTATGATGTCCTGAATCAATGAGGTCATGGGTAAACAATATTGCACATTATATTAATCATGAAAGGAATTAGGAAAACTATCAAAAAAAGTTAAAACTCAGATATACATTCAATCTACTGCCCATTTTGGCATTTGATTTCTCTAGCATGGCATAAGATGAAAGTATTTATAACTCAATAATCAACCAGGTGATAGATATATCTCACCATAACTTAATTTATACATTTGCATTAAGTATTTTGGCAATGGCCACCTTACATCTTATTGGTAAACAGAGTGTGGTTTTATGGGTGATGTTATAAACGGAAACATGAAGTTTGTCTTTGATGGTTTTAACAACCTGGATCTCCACAAATGTAGAGGCAAAAAGTTCACTTGTGAATTATTCATTGTCAGAAAATGTGACTCCTAGTAAGGTATTGGAGAAATTGTGGACTCGTATTTGCTGGCTTCAGAAGGAAGCTGGCAGCTACTTTCAGCAAGTACTTAACTGTGTGGCAAGTGGACCCCCAGGCTGCGATCTTACAGACTGGGACCAAAAAAGCTTTTGTCTGCCAAAGCATGCAAATGGGGACCACACAATAAGACCCACTACTTAAGGTAATGGGAATTCTACTCTGTTTCCATACAAACTTGTCACAAAATTCTGGTCATGAAACAAAAAATGATCAAGGATGTTTCTTCCTTCTCAACCAATCAAATCAACTTATTGTCTGAATTCACCATACCAGTGGTGTTGTGTTTTAGGTCCAAGGTTACACTCATCACTGCTCATTGCTGATTGGTATTACCTTGCTAAGTTGCAAGTCTCTACTCACCCATAATCCAGATTCCACGTGACCATCTCATAAAACAAATAGTGCCAAGCTTTCTATTGCTGCTCCAGCTTGTCTCTGTCCACACTGGCCTCTGGAACAAAACAACCTGCTACAAATCTACAAACATCACTCTGCATGTCATTTCATGCTGTTGAAGGAAGGGTTGTATAAGGTGAAGTGATCAGTGCCGCAGGAGACCTGGCTTGTCCCAGGTATTATACCTTGATGTTATCCCTCATTTGATCTTATACTTTCTTGATAATAATGAGGCTGTTATTATCTTTAGCCTTGTCTCTTTGTTTCTGTCTTTTCGATCTTATACTTTACTGACTCCTGAACTCTTGTTTCGTTATCCTTATATACCTACGATGGATGTATGCACCCTCAGTCTTATTGACCTATACTCGTGGTCATACTGAAGGTGAGTATTACCTTTATATCTACCTTACAGAGCATATACTAATCATGCTTTACAGTTTATATTCAACTTACATTGTGCTCGTTTCTCAGGTAGATACTTTCACAGTAGAGTCTTATTGACCTATACTTGTGGTCATACTGAGGTTTATATTTAACTTACATTGTGCTCATTTCTCACATGCTACAAGAAAGGTTGCTACCAAAGCATTTGGCTTCACCTGGATTGTCTTTAATTGCCACATACTTATTGGGACCCTCCTCAATGAGTTCCTTCCATATAAAATCCACTATTTTCAAGTTGAAACTTGATAAATAAATTTTTTAGAAAATCTGTTTAACCTGTATGAAAGAGGGACCAAAAACAGGGGCAGCAATTTATCCCATGTCAATAGCTCAGGATCTGTTTTGTGCACTATTGCCATACATTACTACTAGGTACATTGAAGTAAACGGTACATTATGTGTTAGACAAACACTTGCTGTAGGACAATGTACTAAGTGATGCTAGACACATAAGAAGGCAAGAAGAGGCAATGGAGTACTGGTCATGCAGGTCCTAAGATCATCAAACTCATAGTATCAAAGAGAAAAATGTCAAGTATCAAAGCTGTGTTCCATGGATTGTTGATGACAAAGATGTGGCAGAAAGAATTGCATCTAGCTTTCCAGCCTATCTTTTCAAGACCAAATTTCCCACAAAAGGTGACCTCATTTCTTTTCATAATCCACCTTAAACAATCATATTTGCACCTTTGTCCACCAAAAAATTCACAACAGCTTCATGTCCATTTTGTGAAGCAGCCTGAAGTGCATTTCCATATAAACCACCTTGAGCATTCACATCTGCTCCTTTTTCCACCAAAAGTTTCACAATGGCTTCATTTCCATAAAACGAAGCAGCCTGAAGTGCACTTCCATATTCTCCACCTTGAGCATTCACATCTGCTCCTTTTTCAATCAAAAGCTTCACAATGGCTTCATTTCCATTTCTTGAAGCAGCCTGGAGTGCATTTCCATATAAACCACCTTGAGCATTCACATCTGCTCCTTTTTCCATCAAAAGTCTCACAATGGCTTCATTTCCATATTCTGAAGCATCCTGAAGCAAATCACCTTGAGCATTCACATCTGCTCCTTTTTCAACCAAAAGTTTCACAATGGCCTCATTTCCATCTTGTAAAGCAGCCCAAAGTGCATTTCCATATATACCACCTTGAGCATTCACATCTGCTCCTTTTTTGACCAAAAGCTTCACAATGGCTTCATTTCCATTTCTTGAAGCAGCCTGAAGTGCATTTCCATATAAACCACCTTGAGCATTCACATCTGCCCCTTTTTCCATCAAAAGTTTCACAATGGCTTCATTTCCATTTTCTGAAGCAGCCTGAAGTGCATTTCCATATTCTCCACCTTGAGCATTCACATCTGCTCCTTTTACCAAAAGTTTCACAATGGCTTCATTTCCATTTTCTGAAGCAGCCTGAAGTGCATTTCCAAGGAAATCCCCTTGAGCATTCACATCTGCTCCTTTTACCACCAAAAGCTTCACAATGGCTTCATTTCCAGCTTCTGAAGCAGCCTGAAGTGCATTTCCATATCTCCCACCTTGAGCATTCACTTCTGCTCCTTTTTCCACCAAAAGTTTCACAATGGCTTCACTTCTATTGGCAGAAGCAGCCTGAAGTGCATTTCCATATAAACCACCTTGAGCAGTTACATCTGCTCCTTTTTCCACCAAAAGTTTCACAATGGCTTCACTTCTATTTTGTGAAGCAGCCTGAAGTGCATTTCCATATCTCCCACCTTGAGCATTCACCTCTGCTCCTTTTTCCACCAAAAGTCTCACAATGGCTTCATTTCCATTTTGTGAAGCAGCCTGAAGTACATTTCCATATTCTCCACCTTGAGCATTCAAATCTGCATCTCTTTCCACTAAAACTTTTATGATTTCGTTACATCCATTCAACATTTGATGGTTTTCTCCCATTGCTATAATACATGCATAGTACAATGGTTGTTGAGTAGCTTCTGGCCTCAAGTTTTTGTCAGAGTCAGGCCATACATTATCAGGGTCATGGATGCACAACCAGTTCAAATATGGTTTCTTTTCTCTGTCAAGCAATTTCAAGATCTTCTCTTTATCATCTAGTTCTGTCAACTGACCTGCATGCCATGGCCAGTATTTTGCTGCATATTTTGCCAATGGATATTTAGTGAGATCTGCTGCTAGGTTTGTCTTTTCTCCCCAATATAATAGATAAGTGATACAACATTGGTAGATAAATTCATGAGCTAGTTCATTGTTGAGGTAAAAGGTGGAATTTCTGTTAATTTGTCCAAGAAGATAATCTTTTACAGATGGATGAGCTAATTGTAGCTGTTTCTCTGCTATGGCAGAATATCTATCATGCTTCTCCACCACTGTTATCAGTGTTGATCCAATAATTTTCACAATTTCATTTCCCAACTCATATCTATTTTCTTCCAAATAGGAAATATTTCCATCCACATCATCAAAAGCTAGAAGTTCCATGGCCATGTCAATGGTTACTGGTTCAAAAGAGAATAGTATCCACTTCAGTATGCATCTGGCTTCATCTTGTTGATATTCATGAATGTCAGCCAATGCTTTCCAATACATGTCTGCCAAACTTCTTGGAAGATTCTTTAATGCTTTCTCTACAGCTTTTTTGCTTCTAATCTTTTTCAAATCAGTAAGCTGGCAATCAACCCAGCGTATTCTTTACACAGTGTGAGTACAAAATTATAAGTAAAGCAAAACAAATTACTTACTGGCCATCAGCCCCATTTATCAAGCTATCTCTGATCTTATCCTCCATATTCTTTAACCAAGGGAGATGGTTACTGAGACCATTTTCTATATGCTTGATGATGTCGTCCATTCTTTTTTCCTCATCTAGTGACAACTTCCAAATTTTAGCCAGGGATAACAAATTTGAGTGGGTTTCTGAGACTGGATCCCGACATGTCACTAGTATGTATACTCTTCCACTTTTAAGTAGATTTCCAATAAAGTTGATGACCTCCATCTGCTCCCCACACTCATCCATTGCATCCAAAAGGATATAAATTTTTTTTGGAGAAGTAATAACCAGCTCCAAGATTGCAGCTCCTACAGCATCTGCAGTTATACTGGTAGTTCCATTACCATGCTTCTGGTGTAGTGTTTTCAGAATAGATTGATCAGCATGCCTTGCTATGTTGAAAAGAAGAGCTGCAATGAAACCCTTGTAGGTGACCTTGGATTTGCTTTGGTCAAGTGTATCAAAATAGTAGTAGAAAACTTGTTGAGAATCATCTTCCAAATACTTGATGGCATTAGTACTAAACAATCAAATGAGCTTTTTTCCCAATTTATGTACAAGTGAATATCTACCACAAAAATGTCTTGCCTGAACCAGCTGAGCAATTTTTTTGAAATTTAGAATAATTGATCAACATGTGTCAATTAGATACCTACCTTTGCCTTGCAACCAAAAAAGATGACCATTATTTTTCCAGTCAGTAAATCTTTGGTCATTGATCAACCAGTATCCAGTGCCTGATGTCATTCTATCCAATGCTTTGACATAATTCTCAGAGGGGTTGGGAGCATTAAGCCATTTTAGAACTTCTTTATCATCAATGTCTTTAAAATCCTAGAAATGTCAATACACATAGTAATTTTGCACAAATATCTTAATTTCTGACCTGGTACCCAATTGTTTTGATCCCCTTGTACAACATTGACATTAACATTGTTAAGAATATTGTTCTGTGACTTGTTGAAAAATCTGTATGGATAATTAAGTCACCAGCCAATGCTACTAGGCAATCAAAGTATCTCTAACCCAATGCAACCAGCTGGATTAGTCATATTTGCTTATCAGTCTTCAGTAGTACTGATCAGGTCAAGAACAAGCGACAGTAAACAATCCAGATGCATGTGACTGAGTAATTCAGTTCTTGGAAAAGAAGGTTTCAGAGCATCGGAAGATCCCTTGAGCTCAAGCTCCGCTCCTGTTGCCAACAATTGACACCCCCATTGGGGACTGCCGGTCCAGACCTTTTTCGAAAAAAGATGGACACTGAGGAAAAGATGAAGACTTGAAGCTAAAAGATTTCATTTTCTTCAGAAATGCCGGTTTTTCGCTGCCTAGTCATATACAGATTTTGGAACTGTAAAAAGTATGATCACATACTTAGTCTTATTATTTTTCATAGGTCCGAGCGCCAATCACGAAATCCCCCACCTTCTGCCTGAAGTCCGAGTTGCCGGGGCTTTGCACTCTTCCCTCATTGTCAACCATTCTTACTAGCAACTTTGGATCAAAGAAAAAAGCGTCCCGATCCATTTAATTTATGTAAGGGGAAATCACTGTTTGATCAATTATGTTTGAGTCGCCCACGTTTCTACCTCATATATGCACCATTTGACTTTGACATTCCAACTTCTTCTGAGGTAACAGTGTACTCGCTTTAATATTAAACATGTTACCTATAAAAAGTGTAAGTTGGGTCGGTACTAAATTATTGTTATATTTTTCGGATACTTTTGTTTTTTACCTTGACAATCAGACGGTAAAAGGGAATTCGAACATTAGGTTGGGATCGACATCTATGTGGTTGATCCGTAGGTAAGTATAAAAACAAGGCTCTGTAAAATGTTGTGGTGGGTAGGTATACTTGATTGGTATGTATCAAGGTACAAGAACAGAAGCGTTGTATGATCATTTCGACTGCAACGTCCTGTGCACTTTCTCATTACAATTGTACAAGTTGGTTCTGGAGAGAATGTTCGTCTGAAGAATTTTTACATTTGAATGTGTTTAGATAAAACAACGCTTTGACTTTTGAATTGCGATCATTTATACCTGAGTTTTTAAAGTCGATATGCTCGAGCTCACCGGGAGCCATTTGGGGAAAGATCGGAATATTTGTCGTCCGAATTTCATGGAGGGACCATCGTTTCCGAACCACACTGCGGGACTATATTGTTTCAGCTGCGATCAAACTCGAAGCCCTGGAAGTACGTATTCGAAACCAGCGAGCAGCTGAAGTTGTACTGTAGTACGTATATCTTGATTGGACTTCCGAGGCACTCGCGCCTCAACTTTTTGGCAATAACCATACGTATTACAGACAAATAGCGATGAATTCGAATTATGTAGTGAAATTGCTTATCGCTATTACACATGTAGACCACCAGACGTTGGTTCAGTGGATTCTGGTCCAATTCCAAAGTTATGAAATGCGCCGAGGTCGATCTCAATTATTGTTATAACTTCTGTTTTTGTATCTTGACAC
>ML180019.1:0-32916 GCA_004369135.1 Dendrothele bispora CBS 962.96 | reverse complement strand
GTACGACATTTACTTTGGCGTAGTATTAGCTGCCCCTATGGCCATACGGGAATGATATGGGGAAAGATAAGCCGTTGTAGGCCGCACTAGGACTAAACAGTTGTAAGGCCCGTTTAGTCTAATGCTCTAAAAGAGTAATGGAAAGACATATGCATCTATGTTTCATAGGTAATGAGCGGGCCGATACATATCTCAGTAAAACATTCGTAAAAGGCTAAAAGAAACAGGAGACAAAGTGTTCAGAAGGCTACCGTTTGTTCCTTAGATCCACGAAAACCGCGAAACCTCCTTGAGTAAATCCGTTTGCCTAAGATAGGGAACACGGAGTCTAAATGATAGATCTTATGAGGTTCCCCACTTAGAAATTAAGAGCGCTTCAAACGGTTATTCTGGGGACCTCATCACGTATTGTTACATGTTACTTTTCACGAGTTTTAAGAACGGATTACACTTACGATAGGGCATTAAGGCGTATAAAGAATACACAAAGATGAGGAAATAAACATATCAGTTACGTGAACACTGCAAATAGTCAGTACTGTGACAACTTCGATACCATCATTTGTAAAATGTCAACAACGGTTGAAAGTTCATTATCTCCGATACGTCTGGCAATTCACCAAAAAACTGATCTATTAGTTAAGTAAAAAAACACTCAGATCGGGGTAAGAAGAAGATTTACAAAGATGAACCAAAATAATTGCTTCTCCAAGTAAATTGGTACACTTCTTAAAGGAACCATAACCGGACGGGCAGAACGTTAGATGACAAAGAGAAACAAATAGGCGATGACACTGTCCATGCATCATGAAGAAAAGATTGTCCAAGCGTAATGTTCTACATGAAGCAACAACTATAACTTGTACGAAGTGTACTGATGACCCCAACCGCTTTTAAAGTGATGCATTACCGGACAGTATGACATAGAAAGCCGTAACAGATGACCTGGCCTAGGAGGAAACAAAGTGGACAGCAACGTTTTCTAAGGCAGACTTCTCCCGCAGCCATCAACCAATAATCTTCAAAGGGACCGTCAAGCGTGGTGGTAACAGATGAGTTGGCTGAAAGAGCCGCCACTGACCAATGCTTTGGTTGGAGAGCTAAATAGCTCCTGAAGTTCTACAATGAGCTCAATGGCGAGTGGGCGCATCTTAGGGATCGTTTGACGTGTAACTAGAAGTGACCGCTCGCCAAAGGAGACGTATCATATCGATTACACAGAGACAGGACATGAATTTCCAATTGCATTCGGGAAGTCTAGATGGAGAATACGGCGACGACGGCGATAACAACAGGTTTGAGGTTCCAACCGTTACACATATACTCGAATGCCTTGCAATTCACCCTTCTCTGCATTTATACTGAGCGCGAAATACATGAACCTAATTGACATTAGCTTCAGTATGTGGGTTCAGGGTGTTGTTCAAGAGCTAATTCAATTATTAGTAGCTGACGGTTCCTTCGGTAGTTTGAAAGGTTAGAAGCGTTTAACAGTAGCGGGAAGGGGTTTGCTTGGACTAGGGAACTTATGAAGAGACGTGATCTTTGAGGTAGTAGTTGTAGTTTGGGCTAATGGAAGGTAACGGAAGAGCTTCGGCCTATGTAGAGTTGCATGAAGGAGTGGGAGCAAAAGGGCAGAGACTATTTACAGCGACCGTCGGTTTAGAAAAGAAAGAGGTCATCCCAAACTGGAAATCTCCACGACGGAAATCGTGACTGTGCTTGACACTGATACCGTATAAAACAGTGCCGATTTAGGTTGTCGAGCAACTACAGGAAATGCAGGCACCCAACAAAAAGAGCGTATATTTCAAAGCCCCTAAGTGGCACTAGAACGGTTCGAACCTCAAACTCATTTTCCTCACCCTCCTTCCCGTACTCACCCATCAGCCGCGAGGATCACGAGTTTCAACTTATCATTCTACTGCTCCTTGGTCAGCTACTAGAAATAGGGATTCCTACTTCGAGACATTATAACTACAACTTGTGTATTGAATGGAAAAGCTGCATTGGCATGAGACTACTAGGAAGTATGCCATTTAGGAAAGGTTACCTTGTTCCCCCTATAAGTACTATGGACCTTCTTCATCTAGGTGAAATGTTATAGAAGATATGGGGCTCTCAGACTTGGTTTCGTGAGCCATCCATCGCTATCCTAGAAAGCTTCGCTGCCACATCTTTGCGCCCAGTATCCTTTGTTCTGCTAAGAACTCGAGAAGGACACACATACTTCTTCAGTTTTGCTGGTACAGCTACAGGACAAAAACACTTGTAGGGTTTACAGTACAATTATGCTAAACCTAAGTGATCCTTCTTTTGAAGTTTCGAGTGGCGTCCGCAGGATGAGTAAGGCATCCGTCTTGTGCGTTGCGACGGCTGTTCTGTTGTTAAATTCCTGTAGGCAAAGTTAGGCCGCTAGCAACGGGCCCGTCGAAGTAGATAGAGATCTCTACAGTGGCTTATGGAGTAGCGCATATCCATGTCGCCAGACTTGCTATAGCTTGTTATACTCTCATACGAATCAAGCGTTCACTCGCTTCCCTTCCTACCCTTAAAGAAGCCTAGGCAATACATCACAGGTTGCCTGATATCTATCTGTAAAGTGGATGGGAACTGTACTCCGAGTCTCAGAAGACTCTAAGTGTTTTGAATCTGAAACCAGTCTTGAATTTAAGTTTTGGGCAAATTCCTTGTGAATTGTGGGATGTGTCTTGAGCGATTCGCGCTCCTCTACGGCATTAGTGTTCCTACTTAACGGTCACCTAACAATCATGGGTTTCGATCTCCCTCGTATCCATCCTGGGGACTGCAAGGAGATTCTTCGGACTCAGGGCCTTGGGGGTAAAAATGGGTTTGAGCTCGGCAGTCTCGAGGGCCCAAAAAATGGGCAAAAACGTAGTCTCAAGAGGCTCTGGGGGCAAAAATGGGCAAAAATGGGAGTCCGAGGGTCTTTAAGACTAAAATATAAAAAAAAAGGATTATTAAAGCAGTCTCGAGTGTATATTGCAAAAAAGTTGTTTTATCAAGTTCTTTCATACACATGTTATATAGATAGTCTGGAACCTCAAGGAAATGTGGTCTGTCGAAGAATTCTCGTGGTGCCTATAGGTGATTCAATCTATGTTCTCTTCTTATTCAGAGCTTTAGTCTAAATGTGTCTGCACTCCGACATCCAGCCATGGATCTCTCTCGTAGTTTCTAAGATGCTTCGAACACTATTGAATACCGGATCACCAATCACTATGGACTACATCAACCTAGCTACTACCAATTTGGGGGGCCAAAATGGGCAAAAACCGAGTCTGATCAGGAGTATGGGTTTAAAATGGGCAAAAACCGGGGTCCGGAGGCGGGTTTTTACAACGTAAAAATGGGCAAAAACGGAGTGCGTAACCGGACTTTAGTCGTCTAAAAATGGGCAAAAAACCGAGCCCGCCGAGTCCGAAGAATCCCCTTGCAGTCCCCAGGACGTATCCAGAAGCGTCTGGCTTCTAGGATCCCTGTATTAGGCCCGTGATATGCTGAACTAACTCGGGGCACTTTCCAGTGCACTTTCCCCCCTAGTACTGGTGATGTAGTACTAGATCTGACCGTGGGTCCCGCACCCAGTGGAAGTACAACGGGTGAATCCGAAAACTATGCGCTCTCGGACGGCTGAGGACCGGTTCGGACTCTTTACTTTGCTTCAACGACAACTAGCTCCAACACGGTCTAAGAAACCTCTTAGGCGAAACCTCTTAGGCCTGAGGCTATTCCATGTATTTACTCTAAATTAGCAGGACGACGTTTTTAGCAGCAGGAACAAAAGTGACAGTCTGTACTATCTTGCGCTCAGTTGCTATAGTCACTTTTAAACGGTTGTCTTTAACATGCAGTAATGTGATATACTCGCCGTGACGCCGTCTCGAGCGCATAGTTTTTCACCCGTCGTGCTTCCACTGGGGGCGGGACCCACGGTCCGACAATAACGTTTGCTGATAGAAACGTTGTCGGCCCAAATGGTCCGATGTGATGTAGTCTGTGTGTCTGCAACATTTGTCCTTAGCGGATCCCTTGCCTAAGGCATACAGTCAGTACAACGTATCTTCGACACATCAGCGCTATTGCGTTGATGCGGGAGTTCTATCAACTGGATACATGTAAAGTGAGGAAAAACCTATAGACCAACTCGGGCTCCTTCACACCCGAAAACTACTGGCAGTCCACCTACCTGACAGTGCCTTTCACAATACTTCTCCGAAGACTAGGTTTGTACTGGTGTAGCCAGTGCTGAGTCTAGCTAACCCTTATTTCCAGAACTGTTCGTTCTGATGTAGCTACTGGTTGGCTTCACTTCAAGTCAGCCGGAGCATTACATTTCTACTAAGGAGGTATGTCAGTTGAAGTATCAATCGATGTTAGGATCTCTTAGATCCAAATCCGCTTAGTCAGTAGCTAGATAGACATTCTCTTACACAGCTTCTGAAGATGCCCAATGAATTCATTGTTAAACGTTGCATGGTACGAGTTAAGGCAACTAATTTTTAAACTCTGTAATACGAGTAATGTGGCGTGACTGAATAGGGAGTCTCTTCGTGTAGCTTTGAGATTAATTCTCGAGTCAAAAGTCGACGCCGGTGAAGCCAAGGGGAATTGGATGTAACTACTTCTATAACCCAACTACAAACTAACGCGGTGAAATGACACGGGTAGCGAATCTCTGTGTGCGCATACACCGAGATAGCATTTCTAAACGTTTAAGGCTTCCGTCTCTCTCAATAGAGGTTTACTGCCCACCCCGGGTGAACTGCGTATTCGATCCAGTAAGCTCGACGATAGGTCTCGACTCAAACCTTCCTAGTATCTCATAAGGCGGCGTTTGGCTCATCAGTCCTTTAAGACTTAATGCGTCCCAAGTAATGGAGGAGAGTGCGACGAAAGCTTCCCTTCGATCTCATAAGGCGGCGTTTGGCTCACCAGTCCTTTAAGACTTAATGCGTCCCAAGTGATGGAGGAGAGTGCGACGAAAGCTCCCCTTCGATCTCATAAGGCGGCGTTTGGCTCACCAGTCCTTTAAGACTTAATGCGTCCCAAGTGATGGAGGAGAGTGCGACGAAAGCTTCCCTTCCGACTCGCAGAGTAAGGTAAAGGGTGCGGCGGACTTATCTTTTTTTACCCCGATTCCGTATAACCACTTGTACAATCGGGAAGTAGAGCCAGTCCAGTTTGACTTGTGACTCAGATAAAGCAGCTTAGCTACACACACCTGTTGCTCACGACTGGTAAACTCCTGTGCTCCTCGCGCATCGAAGAAATACTATCTGGCTGGGCTTCCATTCCTGAAAGGGAATGTACTGGGTCAGTCAATCGGCTAGCCCTACTCCGGTCAAACCCTCTCCTTAGAAGCTTAGTGTAACACTGTAAGGTTAAGTGGAGTCCTAGAATGTACCGGCGCGTTTTCGCTGGCGAGAGAAGAAACTACGACCACTTTATTCGCCTTGAGGTTCTTCGACTTTATCCATAGCTGCAAACGTAGAAGTAGCTTCGAACGTCCAGTACAAATCCCTTTACATACTACCTTTCATACTGGATGACCAGTAGACGCTTAACATAATGCGCTTAGGAATGGGGCGTAGGCTCAGATACGATATAAGCATGTATATGCGTGTTTGAATACTTTGTTATGCTTAAGGGTGACGCTGTGTAGGTTTACTAGCTTGGAAATGGGATGTAGATGCTATATGAGCATATTTACACAATTGTAGGCGTGTCTAGGCGGAGTTTGAAGTGGGTGATGTATGAATGCGGTGAGTCGAGTTAGATTTTTTTACCTTGAAAAGCACAACTTCTGTTACGTCAGCGCTTCACGTTACCGACATAGCTAAGACTTCTCCCGAACAGTCCGAACAGTGAGCGTCGACCTCTGCGCTTTTCGCCTATCTCAATCAGAGCACATGCAGCAAACAGCAGCAGAAAGAAGGAAACCGAAGTCTCTGTGATTGTAATAGAAAGTTAGTCAACAACCAACGTAGTGTCGGAGCCCCAACTGCTTGTTCGGGTAATATGATAGGCTCGGATGCTGCTTAGGCCCCGCGAACAGTACTGTTAAGTACGGGGGTTGATAGTTATGAAGAAGGTTTGTGCCTGAGCCTTCGCGTCCAGCCCTTGTCCGCGACCAAAGTTAGGACTCCGTGTACACGCGTAGCCTTTAAAAGGGCAAGTTGTTACCCCTGGTGCTGATTCTTTTATCTCTCCAGCTCCTTCTTCGACTCTCCTTGAGCTGCAGCTCCCTCTTTGGATTAACCTAATATCCGTGCATGCTAACAAAAGAAAGGAGTAAACGAAGAGAACAACAATTGGTCCAGATGTCGATGGAACGGTAGGGCCTAGCAACAGGTGAAAACATACGATATGTAAAGCTGACGGTGGGCAGATTACATTTTTCTTATGTCGAAGATCACAGATTAAGTTATATTTATTGAAGTAGAACTTTGGCAATAAAGATTCCATGCTACATGGCCTTTCAAAATGGTCCACTGAGGTGGCACCGTGGCAGCCATGTTGTGGATAGATGAATGGAATCCCTGGTGGCGGCTAAAGAGCAAGAGTTGGCTGCTATGTGCGTATCGCCAGAAAATAATTGCATAAATAGGCGACTACTATACGACTTCTATTCGGGCTACAGTCGATCCGAAGGCGATTCAAAGGAGGGTTCAGGCAATATTTACACCAGGATAAACCTAGCCTTCGAAAACTGAACAGGTTACGGCCTCCAGTGCTCTGAAAGGGGATAGAGTCAGAAGCCACCAATACCTGGACCGAGTCATTTTTTAAAAGAATCTCAACGACTTAGTCTCCCTCAGAGTTGAACCTACACAACAAAAAATGGCAAAGAGTACTGTTTTGAAACTTAATGTTGGATCCGACGTCGAGGGGGTTTTTCTTCACATATACTTCTTTTAGCTCTGCGTAAGCATCACTGTGCAAAGATTCGGCACTTTTACTTTAACTCGTAAGTAGCCACGCGCAGCCCACTCTCCTTCTATCTCCTCCACAAGTGATGGCCAATCCGAGTGGTCCTTACTAATTATAAACCCGGGCTCACTAAGGTGGCATATTCCGTTTACTTACTCATTATGCTATCTTTGGGCTTGCAATCAGTCTCTCATGAGGGTCTACCTGCCAGTCCATTGCGAGTTTTGATTTAGCCTATCTTAGGGCAATCTCCAGGTGATAAATTTGGTTCTGACCCAGTTAATGGAAGGATTCTTTTAGCAAATAGTTCTGAAGAACCCAAGGCGTGGCAAGAACTTGAGGGACCTGGAATTTAATCATAGTCACATACATAGTACTTAAGTAGCTTCTGGGCTTCTAGACCGAATCCACAAGGTTCAATTCAAAGAAGTTTTGACAGAATTTTTATTTGGCCTGCACAGCGTTGGCCGATCAAAAAACCTGCTATCGATCTTCGGACTCGGATATATATAATGGCAGCTCCGTTGTACTTGCCTTGTATACGCCATCGTCCTCGCGTCCAACAATGTCACCTCTTAATCCTGAAGAAGTCAAACAAGCTGCTGGAGCTGTCGTTTCTGTCTTGGTGGGGGAGGGTTATAGTTGTTGTCTTTTTGGTAGCTTGGCTTGCCATATCTTTGGTATGGAGAATCGGGACCCCAAGGTAAGCAGAATAGGAACTGTTTATTAATTATTGTATCGTCTCTCGGACGGTCGAGTGTCTTTTTCTTGCTTTATGAAAACCATTCGCTACTGATGAGCCTTTTTGTTCTTCATACTCGGTATGTGTATCATTGATATCGTTAATACCGCTAAGCCAGGACGTCGACCTAATCGTCCTCAGCAGCAACGACAACGTGGAGGATCTCAAGCGACTCATCGTAAACTCTTCCTCCGAATTCTTTCTTAGAAACTCCAGAAACCCCGATGCGACTCATAGAATATTATACTACCGATTTCCCACCTACCGACCCAAAGTCTGCAAAATCGACATCCTCATCGCAGGTAAAAAATGTTCTCCTCTCCAGATCCCCCAACCGCCAGAAACCTGGATTGCGTATGAGAGGCGGGCCGAGGAATTACCAGTGATGCCACTGCTGGCCTTGTTGGCGTTGAAACTTCAGGGGTGGCACGATAAGATCACTTCACCAATTGAGTATAAGCAGAGGAAGGCGGAGCAGGATGCGGGAGACGTTGACCAGATGTTGCAGATTGCAGTAAAGCGTCACCGTCACTTGAGAAATAAACGGGAGAAGTGGATGCCTACTTGGTTCAAGAAGAAGATAAAGAAGTTTGTGGATAAGTACGAATACGACTTTCCGGAGAGTGGAGGTTATTGGAGAAAATTGGGTTTTTGATTGTACTTTTTTCCTTTGCTCTCCCTCCGTCTTCTTTTTCACTTTATTCTTTAATCTGTAACATACAAATGTAAAAAGTGCCATCGACATCCGTTTTGAAACTGGCCCAAAGTAAGAGACAATTATCGTTGAGGGCATAATAAACCACAGTTTATTTGACCGAGCGACTTGTCTAGCTGGGATCCGATTGACTGTTATCGATGTTGGAGTTTCTCGTGCAGAGAAGTATTCAAGAGAGAGGTTCGTGTCAAGGATTTAGCGTTGCGACGCGGCTCAGAGCCGAGTCGAGCCGTAAAATTACTAAGTGAGGCGTGGTTCATGGCTGGGCTGAAAAGCGGTTTCAGCTGTCATCGGTTGGCCTCGTAACTGCACGAGTAAAATCCGTTTCCCAGGTACTTTTGAGCTAACCCATACCTACCCGTGTGGTGGGTACGGGTCTAGATCTTTCGACAGGTCTACCAAACTAGCGTATGGGTCCTGGTCTTGCCAGTGAGTTACCTGCCACTAACCTTCACTCTCCGAGTCTATAAGCAAACTCTGACACTTGTTTGTTTGGAATAACCGGTGTAGGGCCTGCTGGCGCGGCACTGCCCGCTACCTCAAACTACAGTTAATCCGGAAGCATGGATACTATCAGGATTAATGAATCCTCGTTCGACACGCTTTCCCCTTCAATCAGTTTTAAATCTAAAGCAGCAAACAACATCCCCAAAATACTAGCAATACTCTCAGGATTAACGAATCCTCGTTCGACTCTCTTTCCCTTTCAATCAGTTTTGAATTGAAAGTAGCAAACATCTGAGTGACAAATGAGAGGTAAAGTAATCCGACTTGCTACAGTAACGTAACCATTGGAATCTCTACCCACTCCATAAGCCCCCTGTCTCCCAACCCTCTTCATCAGCTCAAAATCACATTGAGACCGCGCTTCGAAGGATTGGAAATGGCGCACTTACCCATATCTCCCATATCGTCTTCCCATATAGACATTTCATTACTCCCGATGTCAACGGTAGTACTACTATCAGGCTTAATTAATCCTGGTTTGAAGATCTTTCTCTTGACACCCCTAAGCCTAACGAGCCTTCGTTTGACTAAAAACATCACCATTTCCGATCATTTTAATTAGTCGGCAATAAATTCTTGACGACTATTTTTCCTCCAATCACTCGGCAATACACTTGTATGTTATTGAGCAAAAGCGACGGATAAAACAGTATCGGTAAGGCAGAAGTCGCAGTGAAAGTGAGTGATATTGCGGATGGTGAGGATGGCCATGTCAGGGGTCGGCGACAGTGTACTAAAGGGAATGTAAAAAGAAGGACGAGGGTTCCTTACATAAACGATACCCACAAAAGGCGTGAGTTCGCACCGGGCCGCAATGGCCTCGGTAGGCGGACCGGAACCAAAAATCCGTTTGTCTGCCAAACGATCGAGAACTTGCAAATTGGGGTAACTGCACGACAAGACCCACTACTTAAGGTAGCGGGAATATTAAAACCCCGTGCTGTTTCTTGCACTCAACCTCTATGGCATTTTAATGATTATGAGACGCCGCTGAATTCAGGGCGTCTCCGTGACCACCTACCTCCTTCATCGTTGGAAAACCCAACGAGTCGTGTGATGATTAGTGATTATGAAGTATAGACGACGTGTCCAGACTCCAGCACGGTGTTCTGGGACACTAAAACCTAACAAGCCCGAAATCATATTACTGATTTAAGAAAAGAATGGGACCAAGTTCGAGCTTCCATGACGAGACTAAAGAGTACCATTGGTGGTTTATTCCCAAAAAAACAAAAGTTAAGGTAATTGATAACTCTTAGTTCGTTCGCAAACAGCTACTGTAAATGAAATAGAATAAACTTAGTAGAGCTACAGTCTGTATCAAAACAGCTTTAAGAGGAGGAAGTTGGTTGGGGAGGAGGAAGTTGCTCGGGACGGAAGGAGGGAGGGAGGGCGTCATAGGTAGGACAAAGCTTGTCCCACTCGTCTATAATGAAAATTAGAATCATTTTATTTCTTGGGGAGACAATATTATCGATAGGAAGACATACCTGGGACGGGAACAGCAGCAGGGATGCCTGGAGCATCTTCAGCAAGAACTACAGCGAGACCGCTTTGTGCAGAAAGAAAACGATTTAGTCTCTGCAAACAAAAAATTGAAAGGATAAGGTTGACTGACAAGTCTAAATGGAAGTCAATGTGGCTGTAGATTTATCAGTCCGATTAGAACATAGACTAGTGGCCACAACATATGGATGCTTACCAGTGGAGGAACCAAGGCCCTGGGTTATCCGTTACAAATCGAATGGTAGTCAAGCCATCGTTACCCACGGCGGTCACGTCACGGCGAACCTGAAATCATATCAGTTGTTACCACTGAAGGTTCTTCGAAGAAGATGCGATCTTACTGGAGTCTCGAAATTGTATTCATCACTATCTGTACTCTTCACCACATCAAATGTATGCTAATAGATCCAGTAAGCAAGAGGACAAATTAAGACAGATTGAATAACGGGTTTCGAAATGCACTTACGCCATGCAGATGGAAAGGATGAGGGCCTCCAGCGGTATTATTACCAATGATGTTAATCTCAATAGTCTTGTTCAATGGGAGTCCGTATACGCTTCCGGCAGGAAGCAAATCTTGAGCATTCTGAGTCCCACTCAGAATTTGTAGCAAAACTGGTACAGTTGGGGAGATAAACTGTTGGTCATTGATCATAAACGTGGCCGGGAGGATGAGACCGAGAGTCATGTTCAAGGTATAAACATCCGGTGCTCCTGGTACAGGAGATCCAGGTGCTCCAGGATTCTCGAGAGGTATAAGCATGGCCTCGGTCAACTGAAAGATGTCCGTCTGCTGATTCGTCGTGGGCTCCTCATCAGGTGCACCTTTGTATCTCAAAATAGCGGAGTCGACACCCCCATCGAATCCGTTCGTCAAACTATCCAAACTTGGCAACGCACGAATTCTATAGTTGTCCACCGCTTGATCAGCGTTGAGAACGAAGGAATAACGTTGGGCGGCGAAAATTTGAATTGAGTTCACGGTGACCGGTTGGACGTTAACTCCGTCAACCTCTATAACGGTCATGTTATGTCCGTCAATGGTGAAAATGTAATTGGGATTACAGGCCATCGAGATAAGCCGCATGCGATAACGCTTGCCTTTCTCGACGTTGATCACTGCGAGCGGGACTGCGGGCTAGTGACGGTTGCCAAGGTTTAGAATAGATTACCAGTGACATTGATCAGGTATTGAAAAACTTACCCCTCCAGTGAAACGACCTACTCCATTGATTAGAGTGGAGTTCGATTGTGGGGGTTGTCCCAGCTGTGACAATGTCAAAGCACTGATATGATACCTATGCACAATTGTGAGAGTCGTCAAAAGATATGTTACATTCTCTGATGGTGGTGAAAACTTTTACCATTCCGTCAACGAGATCACAGTATTCTCTATCAACTCGATAAGTCTCTGAACTTTGCGAAAATAAGACTAATTCACATACCATCGTCTACATCGTATAAGTGCTTCTGAGGGTCATTCGGATCGTCTATGATGAAAGCACCTCGAAGACCATCACAGTATTGGGTACCAACATGAGAGTGATACCAATAAGTTCCAGCTTGATCTGGGACCTCAAATTCGTATAGGAAAGAGTTGTTTGGGGCAATAGGACATTGAGTCACGAAACTCGGACCATCAGCCCAGGCGGTATGCTTCTGGAACAGTCCATGCCAATGCTGTAATGCAATACCAGCAGGTTGAGTACCTACCTCAGTTCATGGAAGTGGTGATGTAAAGCGGCTTACAATACTAGTGCTCCTAATAAAGTCGGGATCTACTAATTCATTAATGACGTTCAAACTAAACTTGTCGCCCTTGAGAATGAATCGAGAATAAGAATTCGTTCTACCGGTTGCAATGCGAAATGGAAATCAATTACTTTCTGGCCCCGAATGATGGGTCCTGGCATAGTACCGCCATCTGAACTTGTTGCGGCAAGGACGGTGCTGATGCAAACCGGGTCTGGAGTCAGAAATAATTCCTTGATAACTGAGAAAGCTTTGGGTACATACTCGCGTTCGTGACCATCGGGAGCAATTCGTTTGTTAACGATGTGTAGGTCTCCGGACTTGTTGATAACATCGACAGCGAGGACTCCCAAGTAAGGAGTCAAGCAAAGAAGTGCTAAGTGAATCAAAGAAAGAGACGAAGACTTCATGATCATCACCGAGACGGATAAAGAAATGGGAAGAAAAAAGAACGAAGGGCGTCGGGGTGAATGGACCACACTGAAGATATGAGACAAATCCGCCTAGGTTTTATATGCGGTAGGTGGAGAGCTGCAATCCTTTCGTTAGTACTCATAGGTGTGTTTAGTATGGCGTTAAGTGCTCGACAACAGCGCTCTGATTCGATTTAGTGTTGGTATGACTCCTACCGCTAACTCAATTATCGGGTGTCCAGTTCCTGAACGAACAAATATATTTTTGTTAATGGTTTCGTCACTCCGCCGTACTTATTATGGTTGACTCTACTGGCGAATACAGGTTCACGTCAGTAATCTTAACAAATCCGACCATCGCTCAATCAATAGCATCGATTTAAGAGAAAAAACTGGACCAGAAATCGAGTTCGATCCTGATACGCGTTGATCTGACGATCTCGTCCGAGAAATATAGGTACAAGCCACCCACTTACGAGACGGGGATAGGAGACAGATGGAGGCGGCCAAGAAAGAGAGAAAGATTTCATGATCATCCCCGAGACGGGATAAAGAACGAAGTGCGTCAGGAATGAACCATACTGAAGATATGAGACAAATTCACCTAGGTTTTATATGTGGTGAGTGAAGATCATCCCCCGAAACAGATAAAGAACGAAGTGCGTCAGGGTGAATGAACCACTGAAGATAGGTATGAGACAAATTCACCTAGGTTTTATATGCGGTGGGTGTAGAGCTGCAATCCCTTCGTTAGTACTCATAGGTGTGTTTAGTATGGCGTTAAGTGCTCGAAAACAGTGCTCTAATTCGATTTAGTGTTGGTACGACCCTACTACGGCTAACTCAATTATCCGGTGTCCAGTTCCTGAACGAACGAATATGGTTTTGTTTTTAGCTTGGTTTCGTCACTCGGCCCATGAAAACCGAAAAGAACGTACCTATTATGGTTGACTCAGGCTCTACTGACGAATATCGCCCAGTAATCTTGGCAAATCCGACCATCGCTCAATCAATAGCATCGATTTAAGAGAAAAAACTGGACCAGAAATCGAGTTCGATCCTGATACGCGTTGATCTGACGATCTCGCCCGAGAAATATAGGTACAAACCACCCACTTACGAGACGCGGGCAGGAGACAGATGGAGGCGTCCACGTAAGCCTGAGAGAACAACCCTTCACCACATCAATCGACATTGGTCTTTACGTCTTAATCATCCAGAGCTGCTAACGCTCGGGACGGGAATAAGTGTGGTCTGCGATTTCGCTGCTATAGGCCGGGGATATACTTAGAGAAATGAATGCGCTACTGATTTACCGGAGATAAATTCATAACTGTTGCATTGCACTCAAAGCCATGTCGGGAAATCTGTTGATTGAAGTTGCCTTTCTACCACCGCGCACTAGGCAACAGACGGGAAATCTTTGACAACGATGTTGTTTCATGAAAGAAAAATTTAAGTACTAGTTGGCTGGGATCATTAGTAACTTTGGTATGCATCATGCCACAAATGAAAATACTACCTAATCTTCCGAAAAAGTTAGTACTTTTACATATTATCCACGGTGAGACAAAAATGGATACTCGTTCTAACTTCTCCCAGGGAAGCCGAAGGAGCGCGAACAAGCTACTCTGTGAGTACAACAATCCATCGTAACATTGACTTCCACCTAGACTTTGAATTACGAGGCTGAGGTTTACGAAGGATTACGAAGGACTTACTTGAGCTCGCAGCAGGTGGCTGTGTCGAAACCGTGTGCCATCCCCGTTTGGAGCTCAAACACGGAAGATTCCGCTCAGAGTCGCGCCGCTTCATCACAGCAGTCAAAAACCTGACCTCGTATCTGCCACGCGCAGCGATGGCCCACTTCAACTTCATCTGTGATGATGATGCATATCACGACCGGAGATTTTGAATTCGCATCTGTTGGATTACCGTCACTGGAAGAGTAGCAATGAAGGGAGGAGTCTAACCGGCCAGGCATGTCTACCCACAGTCACCTGATTTTTTTTACGAATCTCGCTTACTACGACGAAATCCGCTCATTCAAGCTCAACCTCTCCAGACTCGAGCCCCATCCTCACAAGACCAAAATGTCGAGAACGAACGGGGCGACGGAAATCGGCTCTTCGCTGGAATTCTCTTTCGGTAACCTCTCGCGCGTCGACGCCTCTGCTCGCTTTCATCCTCATCCTCAGGCTCGACAGAATTCCCTAGCGTTCTCGTATCCTTGTCCGGACCTATAGCACCCCTTCTTTCCCAAGAAAAGCCCAACAAAACCCTTTTGGAAGTCTACGTAAGGCCTTTATCCAACGTTCCCGGTACTCAGGAAAAGTTCTTTGCTGGTATCCTCGGTTCCATTCTCGAGTGCGCGATAGTAGGGAGTGTCAATCCAAGGACGTTGTTGCAGGTCGTCGTGCAGGTGCTAGCCCCTCAAAAGAAGCATTTTGGCATTGGAAGTCACATCATAGGACGAGACAGGCTCTTAGCTTCAATGGTCAACGCGTCAACACTGGCTTTCCTGAACGCGTCATCAGTTCCGTTGCGTGGAGTAGTGTGTGCTGTCTCTGTCGGGATGAGTAGGGGCGGGAAATTGATCGTAAATCCCGAGGAAGAAGGAGAGGGAAACTTTTCTGCATCTGGATGTTTTGCGTTTCTTTTCTCTGAAGTGACCGTTGCGACTTGCGTTTGGTCGAATTGGCGTTCTTTCAGCGGAAATATCGACGAAAACGAGTTTCAAGAGGCCAAGTCTTTGGCGCTGAGTGGAACGAAGGAGGTATGGGTAGGAATGAAGAAGCTGGTTGAGAGGAGGGAAGGCTGGACTCCCCTGCGATTAAAGGTAGTGGAAGGGGTCTTAGGATGAGGAGGAAGGAAAGGTGATAGACGATGAAAAGATGGAAATATGATATAAACCGAAATCGCCTTTGGTGCGCCATTCCACTTTCGTCTTTTGCTTATAGTCACGATTGACGTGATCTCCTCGAGGCTTATATTGATCGCTGCCGGAGCGTTTGGTTCTATGCTTCCATCCTATCATCCGCCAGACGTTCAGTTTTTCAATTTGTTATCTTGTACCTGCGACCCTTGCCTCTGATTTACACATGGTATTTAGTGAGTCGTTGGCTTGGACAATTACTCTTCGCTCCCGCCCGCTAACTTACTATCATCGACGCTCTAGAAAATGACGCAACTCAGTTCCAACCAGAGTTGAAAACCGATCCCAGTGATTGTACAGATAGCTCTGGTAACCCAACTCGGAAGACATGATATGTAAACCGACGCATATATACTGTTGTGTAATTTATGATTGGTGTTCAGTACTCAGTAGCCGGCTCCGGCTCCGATACACTGCAATTGAGGAAAATCAAACCTTTGGGCTGACCAGACTCTGCAAAAAACTGATGGTGCGATGTATCCCTGACCACATATCCTCGAACTCAGCCATCACTGAAAGCATCGTATCAAATAGCTTCCAATCTTATACTCTGAGCTCTAACAAAAAAGTTGAGCGGCTGTACTTACTTGTCATTACTACTTGATAGGGTAGCACAGAAAGGTAAGGAATGAGACGAAGAGTCTAGGCTAACCTGAAGAAGACAAGGCAAAGACGGTGAGGGACGGGAACCATTACACATTTACTGGAACGAGTATTGAGTTATCACTACATCCAACATCTGTGTCTCTAACTTCCTCCCTTTTCTTCGTTATGTGACCTGTATTAAAAGTGACGAAAGGTAGAATTCAAGTCATCACTTTCAAGAAAAGAATGTCATTCAAAATGGAGGTACTCAATATCGTGCAAATTACACACACACCTCCAATTCGAGGCTCGGATTCTTCGTCCTCTTTATGATCCCCTTGGCGAGACTCAATGTTCCTGAATTCTAGTCCATCTTGCATATGTCTGATTTCGAAAGCATCCATTTCCACGTCCGACCGGGTGGTCACTGTGATTGTTATACCACAGCTTCTCTCCGTATCAGTTTGAGTTCTTGCCTGATTAATATAGGGCTATAGATTGATACAGTGGAAAAATAGATACGTAGGAAGGGCTCTTACTGCAGAATGCGCGCTCCGGCTTCCGACAATGATCTCTGAGTCTCGCAGGTCCCGGAGATGAGCTCGAGAATTTATACTATAGAAAACAAGATCAAGACGAGGATAAATGGGTTTTCTGATGCAAACAATGATTCGAATTTTGAAGCTCACTTTGCGAGAAGTGTGTTCGAAAAAACTGATGAAATAATCATATCCATTTTCAATGTTGACTAGCAGTGGAAGGGATGTTTTGAACTCACCTTTCGGGAAAATACTCATCCACGCGAGCCAGATGACTGTAAGTAAAAGAGTATCATGGTCGATAAATGTCAGAACAGTTTTGCGACAAAAGGATGAAGCACAGACAGCTATGACTACTTGTTCGGTTCTAGTCATTCAACTTAATTTGGAGCTATTGATGGAATAGAAAATATTTACACTTATCAGAGTGGCAATACCAAGCATGCTGCAGCATATTCAATCATCATGCACAAAAGTTTTACTCAGTACTTGCCTGGTAATTACCCCAGTTTCTGTCAAAACAATGAATATAAATTTATTGGCTTGTGAGATTAACTTACCAACGGCCCACTTGATAAGTTTATCCACGATCTTGAGAGTTCTGCAACCGCAAAATAAAATTAAAATATTAGGTATTAAAAGTATAATACTATAACACTAGTACTTACGGCTTATATGCGTTCTCTTTCTGAATCCATAAGTACCATACCAATGCCCCAGACACTAAAATGTCTGCTGACACTCTCAAAGCGAGGGTCATAATAACCAACCACTCCCATTTCTCAAAAAACAAAAGAAGATTTTTGGTACCAACCTGGATGGTTTTTACAGACATAATTGTCATAGCTACGATATGGATCAGCATAAGGACAGTGCTGAGAATGGGTATGATATAGGGCTTTTGAGTTAACCGGGTGATTCGGTAGGTGAAAAATCCTTGAACTATGACAATATTCTAACAAATCAGAAGTGTTAAACAGCATTCGGGCCCGAATAAAGTACATACCCATGAAAGTGACAATACCATGAATTAAGGCTGCATATCCAAGGGTGACAGGAGCTGTTATTATTGCTCCTGGATCACCATAATGAGTCACAGTGTAATGATACAGTGCATGAAGTACACAGCCTGTATGAGCAAATTCCAAGAGCCTAGTCACGGGGAATTGGATTTTTCCATGTATGTATCTGAGTGTGCTTACCAGATAGTATCCACCTGTTTATTGAAAGTCCCCCATCAGGATTCAGGATTATCATCGGCATAACAAACTAGCTTCTGAACCCACCAAACCAATTTTCAGCCACAAAGCATCATTAGGAAAGTTTTTATGGTAGATGTAGACCTGAGTGGTCACGATACCAAACAGAATCCCAGATATCATGACTCCAATCTCAAGAGCACCTAAAATGCAACCAGAATGAGTATTAGTCATTATTCAACTTGAAGAAATGATGAAAATTATTGACCAATTGTGCTGTCAAAAAACATTGGAAACAAAGGGCATGGGTCCAGGGTAGGAGATTGATGGCAAGAGGAGCGTTCTTAAAGGACAAGTCATTTATAGCAGTGAATGACAAGCATAGCTATTGTCATTCCTGTCATTGAGGCTATCCACTATTGACTGATGAATGGTCAGGTCCTTGATATATCAAACTAGGAAGAGAGTTGTCCGTTGCACATCTTTGTGGTGCTTCAGATACAGTAGATGATCTTGTGATGATGTACACCTGGCACCGGGAATTTTGTAACAATCTGTTTCAGATGTACATAAATACCATTTTCGCAGAGAATGAGCTTTCTTCCTATGACACTGAGCTGATATAAGATAAAAAGATTCCTTAAACCGTTCTCTATAGATATGGGCCATTGATGCGCGTAGCAGGGACGAGGGCGTAGATTAGTGAGTGTCATAGCTATATACCCGTCGCTTTGCGCGGCAGGTACGAGGCCGTGTAAGCCGTAAGTAGTAATGGTAAAAGATAAGATTAATGATATACCAAATGGATTTGACTCGTGGTAAAGTACACTGCCACCCTGCGACTCGGGATAAGCAAGAACGAGTCCTCCTAAAGTCGGCCTCGTAACCTAGTAATGGGGATTGTACAAGGCATCTTGAGTGGTGGGGTCTAGTAAGGACAAGTCTTTCCTTCAGTCTGCTGTAACTACAAGGATATTCAGAGTAATACTATTTGTTACGGGGAACCTGGCCACCTAAGCATGTTTCCCATATATTAGGTCGAGAAGATAATGAATCTCAAAAAAACTGTTGACAGCGGCTAGAGGGACCCCTCAGGCATGTTGCCTATAAGTTTTATGATTTTACACGCAGCAGCTCAGGCGTGGTGAATATTTTGCTGACGCGAGTCGGTTTTTGGTCAAAACCAGGTACCTGGCCAGTCGTGGGAAAATACTCTGTTACCGCTCGTCCTGCTCGTTTCTTAGGGAGTATTGGAGCGGGACAGTGCCAGACATGGTTTAGATAATATATGCTGACTGGAAGGATGTGTTTGGAACACTCTGATAGAGTTTTCTCTGTTAAACTTCTGTATTCCGAGAAGTAGAACCTATGTAAAACTCAGATATGGGTACAAGCACATAAGAGTGGCCAATGATGTGCAAAACAATTCTCACTACTGTTTATAAGTACTTCATCTTGTATGAGATTATTCCATGGGAGAAACTCATTTCTGGGGTGGTTGAGGCAAAGTGATTTTTTGATGAGAAAGCCAATTTACTCTTACACCTGTGTTAGATTATCTTTATGAGGTGTAAAGTCAACAAACTGTGACCAATAAGCTTTCATGCAGTTATATGGATAACTAAGCACTGGAAATAACCCTTAATCAAGCCCCAAATGCTCTGAATCCAAGTACACAACCTTGCAGTTCTCGGTCTTCCTTTTTCTTGACCATCAGGGCCAAGGAATTTTTTCTGCTTCGATTGGTTGCATAAAAAATGAATAAAGTTCAGATTAATGATTCAAAATGTGTTGATTCCATGTGTATACAATATGGTGCAGATCTACAGGCATTTGGACTTACTAGGGTCATCTAAATACGTGGTGGCCTTAAATGTGATACTGAAAGCTTGTCTCAGAAGCAGGATATGGCTAAAGAGTTTAAACAAGCTATAAAGGTGTCCCTAATGATGCATATACATAGCAGAACATAATGAGCCCAAGAGCAAGTCAAACGACCGTCTTGTTGATAAGTTATGGCCAGAACAGCGACAGTCAGGGGTCAATCAATTAAGGAAATCACGTGATCTCGGCTATTTCACCTCTTCGTTCGCCGCTCTTTCCCAGCGGTCTTGATGCTACCCCACAAGCTCTTGTATACAAGGAGGCACTATCCTCACTTGCTTATAAGAGCCCCCAGACATGACCGATATATACTCTACAAAGAGCTATTTGCCAAATGGCCAGCTTCCCAGTGTGGCCAGCTTCCCCGTCACATATAGTAAGTACAAGATTAGGGAAATCAAGAAACTGGGAGAAAATCAAGTTTTGTTACCATGAATTCTGAAATTGAGCTCTGGGGCTCGATACTCCGCTACCTCCGACAACATTTCAAGAGAAGCGAAATTGATCTGTAATTTCCTTCTCTTGTCAACCACCTGATCTTGATTCCTCCTCTTCCCGTGGATATTCAACGATACGAGTCGACCTACCAGCTCAGTTGAATCACAAGACGATTTACATAGCGCTAGCTACGGTTGGCATCATGTAAAGACGAGATAGAGAAAACTCCCCTTGCCACGTAACCGACGGATCTAAACAGATCCCGAACTATATTTAACAACTTCAAGGCTCTTGACAGTTGACAGTAGCATTCTCCCTGGACATGTTTGTTCTTGCCCGTCATTCTCCTTCCTCCAGCTGAGTGGCAGCTCCAAAGCTCACCTCGTACTCGATGTCCTTATCAGCTACTCGATTGCTTATTTTAATTTATAACTCATGATCAATGACATTCAAGTGCTACTTAGTCGACTATAGTCATGAAGTGAAGTGGGCCACCGCAAGCGTGGCAATTACGAGACCATCCGGCAACTGTTACTTAAAACAGATCGGAATGACTAAACGATTTGTGTGGATGGTAGGAACGCTGATGAATCGGTTTTCTATTCAGTATTAGGTTTTGTACCTTTTGGGAAACATTCCTTTGGTGAAAAGAGATCTGACTTGGCAGTTGAGCCGGCTAGGGAACAGATAGAAGTGCTGAATCTGCTGATAGGTCGCGTCTCTCATTTAACAAGTGTAAAATATGGATTTGAGTACTTGAATATCTATATCTATCAGATTCCTCAACTGCCAACGGATTTGAGACGATGAAATCATGGTCCAGCATTCCTCACTGAAGCTCAACATAAATAACTAAGAAGCCCAAACCCCCCCCCGAAGGGTTTTTGTAAACATCGGATTTGTGAAGTCCCTGCCATGATATGCTGACCGAGGAAATCGGCATCCTTCACCGTTTCTCCGGACTTTCCCACGGTCCACGCGGAGAGCAGAATGCATCGGGGTTCTCGTTTTGTAGGACTCGAGTCAGCATAATCGTCTCAAGTTTGTCCGATATTCCTGTATGTACTCATCCGTGGGTGGTCACACCTAGCTCATACTAAAATAGACTACTTGTTTCCGATGTCTACCATGACTGACCTCGAGCAGCATAACCCGGAAAACCGTTTTGAACGGTGTGACGGTGTGAACAAAAGCTTTGACTTCTTCACACAGCTGGCGTCTGGTGGTTTTGGGACCTTGAGCTCAAGAGAAGTCGACGTCCTTCAAGCATATGACCTTCTCTTTTGCCCGAATCTCTTCAAGCTGATTCGTCAAGTTTCTCCTTTTCTCCTTCTCCAAGACCGCTACTCAGGGTTGCTTGTAATACCTATGACTTGCCTCCAGTCTGAGCAATATATCCGCGCCGATTTCCGGAGGATACCCAAGTTCGAAAACTACGTTTCAATAATCTTCTGTCGGTTCAAGTCCGAAAGAAGAACGTACCAAAATAATGTGATGTACTGATACTTCAGCTCTCTAAATACTGAACACTTTCGGTGAAACGGAGACCGACAGAGACTCAAAGGGTTCAACAAGGAATTTTACCGTCTACGCAGAGTGTCCACCTTGCTGATAAACCGGAAAAGAACCGCATTTGGCGTTCCTCTCTTGTTCCACTGTTCTTCAATTCATCTCCTGTGCTTCCCAAGATGACATTCACACCACGCTTCGCTATAATTGAGAACTCCATAGTATAATTAGCGTGCCTCTTCTTCTTTGCTTCTTCACCATCTGCTTCTCAAATCATGTCCTCTCGACCCCTCTCGCTCCCATCTCGAACTAAAATCCTCATCGTGGGTGCAGGTCCTTCAGGACTCGCTGCTGCTATCTCTCTCCGAAAACACGGAGTTCCCACAGAGAATATTGTCATCGTCGACCGCGCTGCATACGTTGGGGATCCGAACAGCCTCGCTTCCAGAGCCATCGTCATTCATTCAGCTACACTCGAAGCCCTCGATTCTATTGAATGCGCGGACGAGTTGAATTCCCTCGGTCTTCGTTTGGGAGGATACCAGCTACTAACTCGAGGAACGGCCCCACTATTCACTAATGATTTCTCTTCGCTGAGGGGTTATACGAAATATCCACATGGGTTGATCATTAGCCAGTCTTTCACGGAGAGGAGCTTGTCGAAGAGAATAGAGGAATGTTCGTTGCGTGTCTTGAGGGCTTATGAAGCGGTAGGAATGAAGGAAAGCGAGGACGGAGATGGTCTGGATGTTTCATTCAACACTGGAGAAGTAATCAACGCGAAATATGTGATCGGAGCCGATGGGGCTCGCTCAGTCGTAAGTGCTTTCGTTTTTCAGAGTCAAACTTTTCAGCTTAACAAACCCTGTCCATGTTCCTCTCAACTCCAAAAGATTCGTGGATTATCTGGAATAGGATTTTCTGATCCGCAAAGTCGAATCGACTCTGCATTCGTGAATCAACAAGTCGTGTTGGCTGATGTTTCTTTTACCAAAGACATCGGTCCCATACTTTCACCTATTTCCACCAGCGACTCGGATCCCAAACCATTGTCATTTTACACCTCTTTCAGTTTTTCCCCCGAGGGTTTTTTCCTCACTGCTCCCTTGGGTCATCCTCAAGTTCACTCAGAAATCTACGGTGCTTCTGAACCAGTTTATAGAATTGGTTTCAATGTCCCGCTGCACAGAGGAGAAACTCCGTCCCATCCCGGTCTAGGGATCTTACAGGAGTTCACTGATAGACAGGCTCTGGTGACTATGTCTTCCGATCCCTCTCAAAATCCTGATCCTATTTCTATTAAGAAAGTATATTGGTCTACGCGTTTCCGAACGCATTCCGCTGTAGCCGATACGTTTTTGAAGAGCGTCCATGGTTCTGAATCTAAGGGGCAGGGAAAGAATGGGGGGATAGTGATGCTCGTAGGTGATGCAGCACATATTCATTCGCCGGTAAGATTTAGGCATTCAATATAGTACTTGCAAAGATTTTTATCTGACACTAACTTTTTACACAGGCTGGAGGGCAAGGGATGAATTTAGCAATCCGCGATGCCATTGGCCTTGGATCTGTTTTAGCTCGACTCGTAACTAATCCTTCCTCTGACGATGATTCAGGTTTCGGCATTTTGGAGGAATTCATGAAGGAGAGGCATGGAAGAGCTCTGAAACAGATTGAAATGACGAAACGATTCATGTGGTTCATGAGAGCTCTTATGAATCCTTTCTCTATCACATACTGGGTCATTTATTTCTTGGGGATGATACCGTTAATGAAGAGGACCCTTGCCTGGCAACTAAGTGGTTTGGGGAACAAATAGTCTGACCAAATGGCAGAAGAGATATTGAACTGAGGACTCGTGAAATTGGGAATGGGATCTTTTTTACTATAGCATAGACAATGTAATTCCTGCTACCTTAGGTAGTGAGTAGTCGAACAAGGATTTCTGGAGTGTATTAGCTAATATGAGGGTTGAACAGCACATTGAGAGTACTGTAAATATTAAATAAAATTCAAGGACCAAAGTTAAAAGACATATGTCAAGTTGTTTGCAAGACCAATTGAAGGAGAGAAAGGATCGAACGAGGTTTCCTTAGCCTAGTAGTATCGTTGACATCGAGAGCATTGAAAAGATTATTGGAAGATAAACCGTTATAGTTAATATAAAGGTGGGATAGCCCTCAACAGCGATCATATATACGCATATCATCAGTTTGGAAAGCAAGGTATTTTCAATTTAGCCTGAGTCTAGTAGTGGCGTTGTCATCGAGAGTATATTAAATAGAGATAAGAGGGATATATGATCGCGGACCAAGCATAAAAGACGAACGTCAACTTATTTGCCGAACTGATTGAGAAAGAAAAAGAGTGGAACGAGGTTTCATTAAGCCAGACAGTTTTATTTACATCGGGAGTATTGATCATGAAAAGAGAGGTACAACCATGCTTCGGGCTTGATTATAAGACCGTATCGGTTATCCAATGATGGGGAAAGGGAGTTGAGGTAGCGGGCAGTGCTGCCCCCGTAGGCCCTACACCGGTTATTGGTCAGTACTCAGTAGCCGGCTTCGGCTCCGATACCGGAGATGGGCCATCGCTTCGCGTGGTAAGCAAGGTCATTATATCAATGGTGCCGAATGTGATGCCGAATGCCGGATCCATGTTCTGGAATCTTCATGGCCCGGCATTAATGGCGAAATTTGATAAGTTAACGATCTACTAAATGGGGATGCCCATGGAATCCAGCTAGGGCGAGTCCCTAAAGGGCCTCGTAATTGAGGCAAATCAAACCTTTGGGTTGACCTTACTTTCGTATCCTTCACAGGATCTAATCTGATGGTGTGCAACGCTTTCCCCTGATCTTTTGTCTCGTATCCCGTTGTTGCTTGGTTCAATAGGTTTTGACTAAGGAACACAAGTACCAACTGGGAAACACAGACCCAGAGCATATAACCCTCGACCAATTTGATGTTCCAGTGAGTTCTGGTGGGTTACTGAATTTATTTGACATCCCTTCTGGATGCATCCCTGGCCGTAAGTGCTATCCTCAAACTCAGCCATCACTGATAGCGTGGTAGTAGCAAATAGTTTCCGATCTTATACTCTGAGCTCTAACAAATGTTGAGCAACTGTACTTATCATTATTTGACAGTGTAACAGAAAGATAAGGAATGAGATGAAGATAGGTCTAGGCTAACCTGAAGGAGAGAAGGCAAAGACAGTAACGAATGTAAACCATCACTCATTTACTGGAACGAGTATTGAGTTATCACTACGTCCAACATCCGTGTCTCCAACTTCTTCCCTTTTTTTCTTATGTGACCTAGCGATGAAAGGTAGAATTCAAGTCGTCACTTTCAAGAAAAGAATGTCATTCAGAATAGTGGCGCTTAATATTGTGCAAGTTACACACGCACCTCAAATTCGAGGCTCGGATTGTTCGTCCTCTTTATGATCCCCTTGGTGAGATTCAATGTCCCTGAATTCTAGTCCATCTCGTACATGCCTGATTTCGAGAGCATTTGCTTCTACGTCCGACCGGGTGGTCACTGTGATTTTTATACCACAGCTTCTCTCCGCATCAATTTGAGTTCTTGCCTGATTCATATAGGGCGGTAGATAGAGATCGATACAATAGAAAGCAAATAAGTAGGAAGGCTCTTACTGCAGAATGCGCGTTCCGGCTTCCGACAATGATTTCTGAGCCTTGTAGGTCCCGGAGATGGGCTCGAGAATTTATGCTATAAAAAACGAGATCAAAGGGAGGGTAAATGGGTTTTCTGCTGCAGATAATGATTCAAATTCTGAAACTCACTTTGCCAGAAGTGTATTCGAAAAAACTGATGATAAAAGTCACCCTGTATCCACTTCCAATATTCAAGAAGGGATGACTCGACTCACCTTTCGGGAACACACTCATCCATGCGAGCCAAATGACTGTAAGTAAAAGAGCATCAAGTTCATGAGAGTTAGAACAATTTGGCGACAAAAGGATAAAGCACGGACAACTGTGACTACTTGCTCGGTTCTAATCCTTTGACTTAACTAGGGGTTACTTATGAAACACGAAAGATTTACACTTATCAGAGTGGCAATGCCAAGCATACTGCAGAATATTAAGACAACCTCAGTCATCATACACAGGAGTAGGAAAATGATTGAAGTGGTGACTACTTACCTGGTGATTACCCCAGTTTCTGCCAGAACAATGAGTATATATCTATCAACTGTTGAGAGCAACTTACCAACAGCCCATAGGATAAGTTTATCCACAATCTTGAGAGTTCTGAGATTGCAAAATAAAATATTAGGTATGGGAAGTAGGATACCAAGCACTACTACTTACTGTTTGTATGCATTCACCCTCTGAATCCATAAGTACCATACCAATGCCATGGACACCAAAATGTCTGCTGATGCTCTCAAAGTGAGAGTCATAGTAACCAACCAGTCCCATTTCTCAATGAACAGAGGAAGGTTTTTGGTACCAATCTGGATGGTTTTTACAGACAGCGTTGTAATAGCTATGAAATGAATCAGGATAAAGACAATGCTGAAAAAGGGTATGATATAAGGCTTTCGAGTTAAACGAATTATTCGGTAGGTAAAAAATCCTTGAACTATGACAATATTTGGACAAATCAGGATGATCCGACAGCATTCACAGAATAAACTACATACCCATGGCAGAGACAATACCATGCACTAAGGCTGCCAATCCAAGGGTGACAGGGGCTGTTGTTATTGCTTCTGGATCACCATAATGAGTCACAGTGTAGTAATACAGTGCATGAAGTGCACAGCCTGTATGAGCAAGTTCCAAGAACCTAGTAACAGGGAATTGGATTTTTTCATCTATGTCTCTGAGTGTGCTTACCAGACAGTATCCACCTGTTTATTGAAGTTCTCACATCAGTATCATCATCAGCCAAGTTAACCAACATGAACCCCACCAAACCAATTTTCAGCCACAAGGGATCATTAGGGAAGTTTTTATGGTAGATGTAGACCTGGGTGGTCACTATACCAAACAGAATCCCAGATATCATCATTCCAATTTCAAGAGCACCTGACATTCAACAAGAGTAGGTATCAATAATTGTTCAACTTGAAGAAATGGGGGGAATCGTTCACCAATTGTGCTGTCAAAAGACATTGGAAACAAGGGCATGAGAAAGTCGTTATGAGGAGCTACGCTTTCAAGGAACGAGTCGTTTAATAGCATTGGATGAAAAGCATAGCCTCCAGTCCTCGCATCTTGACTCCTCTCATCAAGGCTATCCACTGTCGACTGATTGATAGTCGGATCCATGATGATCATACGTTAAACTAAAAAGAAACCCGTTATGTACATACTTTTGTGGTGCTTCTAACATACTTGGATCTTCCAATGATGCAACCGCTTATTTTCGTATTGCCAAGAATTTGTTCCAGATGTACATAATCTTTTTCGAATACTAATTTCGCAGAGAATGAACTTTCTCCATAAGAAGCTGAGAGAAAAAAGGCTCCCCTGAACCATTCTCCATTTAGATGGATTATAAGCATATCTAGTAAGATTAGATTAAAGGCAACTGGCAGAAAAATACAAAATCAAGTCTTGTTATCATGGATGCTGAAGTTGAGCTCAGGACTCGGTACCCCGCAGCCTTGTTGTGATTTGTCCATCTCCCGTTGTTATTCAATGATACGAGTCAATGTACCAGCTCAGTTGAACCACCAGACAATAGCTTGGCGCAACGCTATTTAGACGTTCCTGATTTTAGCGCTCAATCGGTTCTTTTGGTCGGCATTGAGATAAAGAAAACTTTTCCTCCTTCCCACGTACCCCCGAGAGATCCCGGCTTATATTCAACCAGGTTCTTGAAAGTTGACAGTAAAACTTCCCCTGGACATGTTTGTTCTTGCTCGTCGTTCTCCTTTTCCAGCTGAGTGGCAGCTCCAAGGCTCACCTTGTACTCGATGTCTTTATCAACTACTAGTCTCGTGGGTTGTCTTAAGTATTTCAATTCACACATAACTCATGTATAATTGAAGTGCTACTTGGTCGACTATAGCCACCGTCGTTCAACTCTACACTTGTGGAACCGACTCTTCAAGTAGACGTGTTTTGAACTCACCGATTGGGGGCTCGGGACATATACAACTCGACGAATTGAACGCCGAACTTCTAGTGTGTTTTGGATGGTTACTGAGATCAAGTTGAATACATTTGACATCAAAATTCTTCTACACAGGTACTCAACAAGACAATACCAACGCACTACTTTTCTTTTGAACCACATGATCCTCAAGCCTAAACGTCGCTCGCGAGGCGTCATCGATGCATTCATCGTCGACTTACCCTAGTTACCATGTTACGACACCAATTGCAGAAAAGGGTGATATATTCACACTTACATATTGCTCATAGACACCAAATCGCCGTGCGTATGTAAAATTTTTTGAACTAAAATCTCCCCGTATTTTCCTTTCTCTCTCCATTTTTTTTGAACTCGACCCTCCCAGTCAATCCATCAGCTTCTGTGGTGAAAGTACCACTGATCGCCTACGCTATCACACCATGAAGTTTCTACACACTCTTTTGAGCCTGTCGTTCCTGCTTTGCTTGTCATCTACAGTCGTTTCTGCCATTGATTCCACGGATACCGAAGTCGAGGCGGGATGTCAGTGTCCAACTACAGAACAGCGCGTCACCGAGCGTCGTCGAGGGCTGGAAGACTCGGTCTGCGAGAGAGCGCCTTATGGGTTGGCGAGACGCGCAGATGGGGATGGGAGCGACGGAGGTGGAGGGATTAGCGTCGGTGCTGGAGTCGACGTATGTTATCTTTAGTCTAAGGCTCTGATGAATGGTGATTTGATTCTTCCCCCAAATTTTATCAATAGCTTCCTTCAGTTGGGTTGAGTCTTGGGAATATTACCACTAAACTCGGGAACATTAACCTCACGTATGTTTTCTCATATTCTCCTGTTGCTCAAGAATAATTTCGCTGAATCTCGTGTTGTTATGATGCGTCCGTAGGGTTACAAACGTGACGATTGCTTTGGGAAATGTCGAGTGAGACCCAAACTCATAGCTGACTTTTACTATGCCCATATTGACCGATTTTCGTGTTATGTTAGTGTCGAAGACATCTCTATTGGAAACATCTCAGTCATTGTCACTGTTCCCCTACCAGGAGCTAGTCCTGTTCAGGCTTTCAGCGCATTCGTACGTTTTTCGCGTACATATCTCTCTTTAATCGTTATCATTCAACAAATCCCTTTGCCTCCGGCTCTGGCCCTCACAGACCCCTGGCAGCTCTATATCCTCCTCAACCGCGACCCCCACATCCACCGTCTCTTCCACGAGTACCACACAAGCCGCTACCACCAGCAGTGGTTTCTTCCAACGACTCGTTCGACAAGAGTCTGATACCGACGTTGATACCACCAGTAGTGTACCTGTGGTTCCCACGGTGACATTGCCTTCAGCGAGTGCAACAGCCACGGTGAGCGGTGGACCTGTCGATTTGGGTACGGGCAATATAGATACGGAGATCGGGAATATTACGATTTTAGTGGGACATGTGAACGTGTCGGTTGGAGATAGTACGTTTTCACCTTTTTTATGGTCGGCTTCTATCCTTAAGAGTACCGATATTGACGTATGGGTGGGGCCTTTTTCTCTTTTGCTTTCTTTTTTCCGGACAGTCAAAATCAAAAACATCACTGTGGGCAACATTTTCGTGTTGGTGCAGATTGGACAACCAGATGTATGTTCTTTTCTTCTCTGCTCTACTCCCTTTCTCCTTCCCCTTTTCTCCGTCCACTTTGGTCTCCTTTCTTGTGGTCCCTCCGCTTTTCTCTTTTCCTCTAATCAGATACCCTCATTACCGCGTGCTGACCCCAACAAAAAAACAACTTTACACGTATAGCTCACTGGGGCTCTGGGAAACCTTACCAACACCTTGCAAGGCATCACTTCTTAACCTCGAAGCTCGAGCGTTAGTCCAATTAACGGTAAAAACAATTCGAAGAACTCCTGAATTCCTTTCTGCCTGCAGTTCTAGATAGGGTCAGGATCTTGGATCGGGCTTGGGTTTCATCTTCGAGCGTTGACGTTGTGTTTTGTGGTTCGTGGTTCTTTGTTGTGTACCCATACCTCTATACCTCTTCTTTCAGCAGTTTGGGTTTAAGCACTATACTATAAAGTGGATCTAAAGAGCAAAAGTTTTGCGCGCAAATGTGCGATTTATTGTATATACTTACTAGGTGTATTTGAACGAGGGTATTAGTACTAATGATACATACACGGAAGAATTAGTAAATTACATAGACTTTTTATGTACGAGTTCAAAGACATTCTGAACTATGACATTGGAAACAGGATCCTTGACGGTCATGACCCCGTGTATTGCAACATCTTGACTCTTAGACTTATCCCTAGGAGTCTCGACACCGCTGCCGTCCCACAGACAATTGAAATTCTCTCCTGGGATGATTTGGATTAGACGACCTGTCTGAATCTGACGCACTTCGATAAAGCGTGTATCGAAAAGAAGGATGTATGGGTCACGAAATGCAACAGAGTTGGCCGTAGCATCCCATTCCAACATGGACTGAGTTTGCCTGGTGGTATTGCCACTCTCGTCCACATATATACCAAATTCTGTAGTTCGTTAGTGTCAACGAAAGGTCAACAATATCGATGACTAAACACTTGCCAGTAAAGCATAGTAGGAATTCATCATTGGGGAACCTGTATATGCCAAGAGGTCTCGTGGACTTCCTGCGTCTGTCTAGGTATGGATCCGCCCAATTCGGTATGTTTACGCTTTGAAGACTGCAGGTAGAAAATTTAAGCAAATATCAAGTGTTGAGAAAAAAAGTCTTACTGTTCCAGATCCATAATAAGAAACCCCTTGACGTCCAGTATAATGACAATCTTGTTGTTCAAGAATGTCAATCCACGGGTCTCGAAAGGTAGAAAGGTGATTTTAAAGTTGGAAAACCAATCCGACTTTGCAGATTGAGAGTTTGAATAGAGATTTTGTATTGGTTCCACCAGCTGAAGTAAACTATTGATCTACCAGTTCGTGACAAGGAAGGATTAGCAAGTTAGTACACATTATGAGGGTGATACTCACTCCTTTCTTCCTACTATAGACCACGTACACACGATCATGTATTACTCCGGTTCGGAAACAGCGAACATCGTTGTCCCTACTCAACTTCTTCGGAGTCGGCATTTTATGTGTGCTCGTTGGGGTAACGGATTCGACGTGGTATGCAAATAATTTCTACTCATGAATCATGTTAGAACACGAAATCGACGTTAAGGAAGTTTGCTGTTACCCCGTCAGCGAGGACCAGAAATATGCCATGGTTATCCAACACGGCGCATTGTGTGACTTGCCTGAGATCAAGGACTTTTTTCATGGCTGCAAAATCATTACATCTGCGAAAACTGTCGACTTGTGACGTTCAGTACTCACATTTAGGATCATCACGAAAGACAGCCCATACACCGTCCACACATCCAATTGCAATAAGGCTCCTACCATCAGAAGTATCTAGTCCACAAGATTAGTTGTATGTATCTTGTAATTGAAACGCGCTACTCACGAAATGGAACGCTGCAGGTGATTTTACCAGTGAGCGAGTTCCTGCCCCATGATACTATATTGCCAGCATCCAATGATGTAGCAAAAGAATTCTCCTGGAGTGTCTGGATTTGAAACACCTTGTTGTGCTCTTGAGCTTCTGTCCGAAGTGTTAACGCTTCTTCCAGTTTACGCTTCCAAACTGCTCTTGCTTGGGCTGTTTCAGCATATAAAGTGCAACGTGGATCGCCCTTTCGACCTGGACAGTGAAGCATAATTGGGTAGACAAGATTGCTTGCACCATGGGGCTGTGAAGAAACACCTTTACGGGATTTTCGTATGTCACGATGTTCTGGTGCTGCTTCACAATCGACTGTTAAGAGATCTAAGGAGACAGGCTGCACAATCATTAAAATCAGAGTTTAGGAAGTTTCTCCAGGTTGACCAACCTTTTCATCAGCGAGGTATGCGCCTTGTCCAGTTGGTTGTGTCATTACAACTACACTCGTGCATCAGGGAGAAAGATCTATAGTAATGCTTCAAATATACGTACGGTAGTTATCGAAGAGAAGAACGAATGTTTCACTACTTTGTTTTGAATTGTGGCTGAGGTATGATCGTTGCAGTAGGCCGCAATGAAGAAGGAGACGGTTTTCATTGTGTAGGTCCATGTCCTGAATACCTTTCTTAGATACTGTGAATTAAGAGAATAAAAGGGAAAAACATATACCATCCATTCTCCAACCCGAAAAACGATATTTGTATAACCTTGACCCATAGAAGACTGAAATGAAATGGAACTCTGTGTGTTTGGAATTGGAGGCAAGGGTTTACTCCGGGGAGTAGACATAATTGGATTTTCATTTGGAACAGGTACAGCTTGACAAGGATAACCATTAGCTGGAGAAAATACAAAAAAAAATACATGGAAACGGACCAGCTGTTAAGAGTTCAGATTGAGTTTTGAATAAGAAAGTCTCAAGGGGGGATCCTTTAGGACAAACATCGTTATGTCGAATGTTCTTCTGAAGTTGAGAAGACAAGAGATTATCCCAAATGTCCGCTGATTCAAATGTCCGGCAAGCAGCTCTTGCAACTTTATTGGGTAAAATACTAGCCGTGGGGCGTATCGATGGTTCCTGACTCCAGTACTCTTGCATGATTTCCCACATAGAATCACTCAGATCAGACTTGTCCAATGGCCGTGCAGGACGTCTACCGGCAGACAGTTGGAACACAACTGAAATATCCTGGGGGAATTCATAAAAAGGTACAAAACCTGTAAAAGTCTATATGATGTAAATAAGTTATTAAGTTTCAAGTTTCAAGCTTCAAGGCTCGAGGACGTACTTCATAGCATACACAAGCAAATGCATAGGTGTCGCTGCTATAGGTGGAATTTCCGCCATTCAATAGACATTCTGGTGCTAGCCATCTCGTTGAACCCTTAGCATAACCATTAGTTGATAGCGAAGAAAATCTGGTAATGCTTGACTCTGAAACTTTGCGAGAGAGACCAAAATCTGCAACAACTGCTCTGCCAGTGAGCGTTATTAATATGTTTTCCTGTTGGTAAGAACCATGAGTTAACTCTTGGTTAGCACTCAACTCAGTCAGTACCCACCCCTTTTAGGTCGCCATGAACAATCTTCTT
>ML180018.1:5321-34655 GCA_004369135.1 Dendrothele bispora CBS 962.96 | reverse complement strand
GCAGACACATAGTGTCTGGATCCTGGGACAACACAGTTAGGATATGGGACTCTCAGACTGGACAGCCTGTGGGCCAGCCTCTGCAGGGCCATACTTACTGTGTCATGTCGGTGGCATACTCCCCAGACAGCAGACACATAGTGTCTGGATCCCTTGACAACACAGTCAGGATTTGGGACCCTCAAACTGGACAGCCTATGGGCCAGTCTCTGCAGGGCCATACTGCATCAGGTGCATTAGTAGCCTACCATCCAGATTCAAATTGTTTGAAATTGTCCTCCTCTACAGACAATCCCACCATGCTCCAGCCTGACCCATTCAAAGAGGGTATCTCATATGTACATTCTCCCCTAGACCACCCTTGTGGTATTGACTCTGAAGGCTGGTTATACTCACTTCAATGCTCCTCAGACCATATACTTTGGCTCCCACAGCAGCTTAGAGGTTGTTTTCAGGATGCTAGACAAGTTTTAACAATTCCTCCAGATGCTGACAATCCTGCCATCAAAGTAGATTGGAGTAATTTTGCTTTTGGCCAACGATGGACTGAGACTTGGGCTGATGCTTGATATGTTTTGAAAACAGTTTGTCAAGATAGTATGATATATCCAATGCCTTTCATGATCATTAGTATACTTGCTTTCCATTTACTCACTCTTCTTTTTTAATATGGCATTTTTTTTTATAAAACATGTGTTTCCATTTCAAACCAAATAACAATAGTGATCCATAAGTATTTCACAAATTCAGATGTATATAAGATCATCTCCATCTCTGTCATACAGCAAGGTTTGTCAGAACAGGATCACATCAATTTTATGTTCAAGTTACTGGAGGTATATTCAAGGTATGAGTGTAAACATGGGTGCAAAAGGCACAGGTGTTATCCCGTTGAAGTCTATTATATAGTCAGATAGACATTCAATAATTTGTGTCAGCTAGTGTTTATAATCGAGGAAGTATTTGAAAGAAATAAAAATAATTGGACTTATAAAGAAAGAAGAGAAAAAAAATCAAGTCAAAAGGCACTAAGAAAAGAGACTCTTCATGTCTGAGCCTAAGTAAGCGCAAATGCGCAAAACCCGTAGTTGGGATTAATCGGTTTGGCACTGAGAGCTTGAATTTCAATGCGAGGATCCCTTTTTTGATCACCTCCTCCACCCAAATTCAAAAAGGGAAAGGGAAAAGCCTTTCTTTAGCACCATGCTTCGAGAAAATGACCATTGGCCACGATGCTTGAACGGTGCCTTCTTGACTTGTCACTAAAAATGACGTTGCTAGTACTTACCTAGTACTAAGTATATTCATATGGTCCGGAGTATTTTCCTGGGTTTTCGGGGATGAATTTGGCCTTTGAAAGGGGACCAGGTGATAATCAGGGAACGTTTGATCATTCATACCTGGCGCTGTCGATGAAAATGCTGCAGTAAGCACAGTTGCATCGACCACGCGGTTTGCGCGAGGTTGACGACTTCGGAAGGCTAGTGTTACGACTTGTCCGGACTCCAAAGTTCTTTATTCCTCTTTATGTGAGCGGGCTCTTACTATTCTTCCGGGCTGTCTAACTTGGCACCCCAAACCAAGGAAGGGTCAATGGCATTGGTAAATCGCATAGTAAGTATGCCGTGCAACGTTATCAAACGTTGACAACCACGGCCTTTGCTTAAAGTTAGAGGTTAAATTGTCTTTTTACTAATACAGACTAAAAAAAGTGATGGCATCGTGGTCATAATCCAGAGATAATCCGCATCGAGGCCTCGAGAACTCCAACCCAGACAGCGTATGACCCTTTCGAAGTATCGCAGTCTACGCGTGGGGTCAAATCGATGACGAGTTATGCTGCCGATGCCGCTGACGTAAAAATCAACCAGCTCGTCTGAGATCTCCACAGGCCAACACGTTTTCGGCTCTTCCTCTTGACTCCGAGACTCGTACCATGAGCGTTGCTTGAGAGTTTTGTTCTTCCTCTTCCAGCCTTCACACCACTATGACATCAACACTATCACTATTGTCACAACCGCATTTGAACGACTTTTCTTGTTAACGATCCGCACAAACTACACGACACTCATGATCATGCACTTCCACGACCTCCCAGTCTCCGTCCTCCCTCTACTCTGTTTGCAAATGCACCCCACGATTGCGTCATCCGTCGATTTTCCTTCATTCGGCGACCTGTTCTCATCTTCCTTTTCACCACAAATTGAGACAAGAGACGACACTGCATACGACTAGAACCCAAACGGCTCGTTCTTCGTTTGGCTACCACAGGATTTATACTCGGGCGATACCTTCTTCGAGTACGTTTCTCTCCTTTGCTCGTTGGTTCTCTAGTCGTGGCTTAGGATGAAACGCTGACTTCCATTAAAAAAAACCAGTCGGTTCAACTTTTTCGCAGATATAGATCCACAACAGTGCGTTCTTCTTATTGCTCTTCACTTGACTTTGATTGACGTTCCTTGGTTCTTTTAGTGGAAAAGTAAAGTAAGCCCTCGACCTCGACCTTTCCCTTCTCTCCTTTCCTCCAAAAACAACATGCGTCTCTCAACCTCCGAACTCGATCCTTTCATTTTTTTTGAGTATCCGCAGTTATGTCAACAAATCTTTTGCCCTACAATGGCCTCGCGTACGTCCAGGATGGAATGGTGTTCATGAAGGGTGATGATACAACTTGGTTGGTCGATGGATAGGTATCTTGAGTTATTTGCTGTTCAGTTTCTCCCGTTGTTGGCTGTCGGCTGTTCCGTGTAACTCAGAGCACTATCTCTATTCTATGTTTATCTTTCTATGTTTATCCCTCTTCCCCATTCCTGTTTCCATTCTTATTTCTGGTTTCCGTTACCTTCTCCGAGTTTCCCTATTCAACCGGAGACTCGGGAGCTCCGTTCTGTTCCAAACGGCCTAACCTATCACTTTTTTTGATTTTCCCACCAGCGTATGAATATCGAGTATATCACAACACAACACGGGACTCTTCATCCTCGATATCAACCGTGCACCTTGGGGATCTGGACCGCTTGATGGATTGTTGGCGGAGGTCAATGACTTTTTGTGAGTTTCTCCCTTTCACGCTCCCTCTTTCTATCTTCTCTTCCTTCCTTCTTTCCCTACTTTTTCTTTATTTTTCCTTTTCCAAAAAGGACTGATGACTTTATTGTTGGATGGACCGACGGTGCATCAACAGACTGGCAAAATCGATATCCTCGAAGGAGTCCACGACAACCAAGTTACCCTGGCATACAGGTCCTGGATGTTTCTTGACTCCATAATCTAATTTCACCGGTGCCGTATTCGTGAGTAGTAGATGGATCCTTCCAAAGTCTTTCCAACTTCGCTCATCTCAGTCTCACCCATCTTATTTTATTTTTGATAATATCAGCAAAAGCAACGGTCAAAACAACACCAACTGCGACGGAACAATCCCTCCCAACGCAGGACAAGAACGGAGTCGGGCTTCGTATGGAGAGGACTTCAATTCACAAGGTGGAGGTGTGTTCCTCATGAAGTGGGACGAGAACGGGATCGCTGTTTGTGAGTTTTTTTTCCTTCTACCTTTCAATTTGTATATAACTTTTTTATTTCAGTTGTTGTTATCCTTGGTTTCCAGCGAATTGGAACCCTTGACCCACTCACTTCCCCTCCCACTTCCCTCTTCACCTCTTCACATGTGAACAGGGTCCTTTTTCCGCGCTGCCATTCCAGCAGACATTGTCCGCGGTACTCCGAACCCTTCTCAATGGGGCTCTGCAGTAGCCGCTCTTGAATCCGGAGGTTGTGATCTGATAAAGAATTTTGTGAAACATTCGATCGTCTTTGATGAGTTTTCTTTTGCCCTCCTCCTCACCTTCCTTCTCCTTCCGGAAGTCTTTTCTTTTCCTCCATCGATGGGTTATTTTCCTTCTTTCTATGATAACGAGAACGCTAATAACAAAATATTTTTGTTATGTTTGCTTTCTTTTTTCCGAAGACATACCTAACTTTCTGCGGCAACTGGGCAGGCAACTCGTACGCGACCTCTGGATGTCCCGGTCCATGTGCCGATTGAATAAAGGACCCGAGTAATTTCGAGGTGAGTTTCGAGTATACTTTTTTTTTTCATTCGGATACCTTTTATCTACTGGGACACTCACTAAATCAATTCAAAGAACGCATCGTGGAGCATCAATTACATCAAAGTGTACAAGAAACAACCGGTATTTTGCGATATAGCAGTAACGCTCTCGCTCTCGCTCCTCGTATTTCGATGTTCACAGCAGCGAGGAGGATGACGGTTGTGGTCGTAGTGTCAATCATTTTTCCCTTTCTCTCTCTCTCTTTCCATCTTTCCTTCCCTCTTTCCCTACTTTTTCTTTACTTTTTTTCCAAAAGCGACTAATGACTTTATTGTTGGACGGTTCATTAATAGACTGGCAAAGTCGACATCCTCGAAGGAGTCCACGACAATGAACATTACCAAGTTACCTAACATACAGGTCCTGGATGTTTCTTGACTCCAGAGTCTAATTTCACTGGTGCCGTAGTCGTGGGTATTGGATACAGTCCTTCCAAAGTCCTTTCTACTTCGCTTATCTCAGTCTAGATCTCACCCATCTTATTTTATTGATAATATCAGCAAAGCAATGGTAAAAACAACACCAACTGCGACGGAACAATCCCCTCCCAACACAGGTTGCGGCGTACAAGAATGGAGTCGGGCTTCATATGGAGAAGACTTCAATTTACAAGGTGGAGGTGTGTTCGCGGTGAAGTAGGATGAGAACAGAATCGCTGTTTGTGAGTTTCCTTTTTGGTTGTTGTACCTTCCAATTTTATATAACTTTTTTTTTTACTTCGTTATTGTTATCCTTGGTTTCCAGCGAATTGGAACCCTTGACCCCTCCTCACTTCCCCTCCCACCCCCCTCTTCACCTCTTCACATGTAAACAGGGTCCTTTTTCCGTGCTGCCGTTCCAGCAGACATTGTCCGCGGTACTCCGAACCCTTCGCAATAGGGTTCACCAGTAGCCGCTCTTGAACCTGGAGGTTGTGATCCGATAAAGAATTTCGTAAACCATCCGATCGTCTTTGATGAGTTTTTTCTTTTGCCTCCTCCTCACCTTTCTTCTCCCTCTGGAACACTTTTCTTTTCTTCCATCAATGTGCTATTTTCCTGCTTTCTACGATTACGAAAACACTGATACCAAAATGTTTTCGTTAAGTTTTGCTTTCTGTTTTTCCCGAAGACATAAATTTCCGCGGAGACTGGGCAGGCAACTCGTACGCGCCCTCTGGATGTCCCGGTCCATGTGTCGATCGATCAAAGGACCCGAGTAATTTTGAGGTGAGTTTCGAGTATCATTACTTTAGATACTCTTTATCTACTCGGACACTAACTAAATCAAATCAAAAAACGCATCGTGGAGCATCAATTACATGAGAGTGTACAAGAAACAACCGGTATCTGCGATTGTGAGAGTCAGCAGTAACGCTCTCGCTCTCGCTCCTCGTACTTCGATGTTCGCAACAGCGGGGGGATGATAGTTTCGGTCGTGGCGTCGGTCGTTTTAGCAACGTTGGTTTTGTAAGAAAAAAGGGTAGCGCATACATTGAGGGGATGTATTTTGCGGAGGTGTAAATGAGACTAATGTATCGATTAGTATGTGTTGTTGCGGAGCGGATGGATGTATGTGTACTGTAGTCGGACAATTTTCTTGACTCGAAGTCAATGATTGTAATGGCAAGTGCCTAAAAGAGTAAAGCGAACGGCTGCCATGGAATCTAAATATTTCAGTCGCAGGACTACTAACTCTGCTTCTTTTTTCAATTCGAAGCTGAAGCATGTGCGTTTCATAGCTTATACACTAGATTAGGTATGAAGTAGAAACAAAAACGTTGCAAAAATGGATACTGGTATGTACACTATGATTGTGGAGACAAAGAAGACGAGTTTCAATACTATAAGTGAGTATGATCAGTGGAAGCAGCCAAGATATTCACTTAAGATACTTACGGATGGTTATGAGTTTTTTGGGACTACTTATATGTTAAGAAACCATGTTGAGCGGCGTTGCTCACATACTACGGCGTACTTAGTTGATAAAACCTAGATATTTTGACAGATGGTGGGAATGATTTGCTTAGCCTTTGGAACTATTGGCATTACAATGGTCGCATTCCGACTTTGAAGCATGACAAGGGAAAGATGCTTACATGCCAACTTGAAACGAGAAATCAATTACAAGTGGACTAAATATGGTAAGGGAACATAATGAGGGAGAAGCGTCGACTTGGAGGCAAAAAGGAGACATAATCGGAAGAGACCGAGAAGAAAATAGAATGACATACCAATGTGATCAAGGATGCTGATTGAATTGAAATGGCCACACCACGAGGCAGGGTTTTTAAGGTTCAAAAAGTGGGAATTAAGGTTTCCGAACTGTGTCAACAGAATTTATCTAATCCTCACGTGCAGTTGGATAACTTTACAATTTGGTCTTCTGAATCTTCGACATCTGTCATGTATCACAACGAAAGAACCTGGGGGCATGCATTCCTTGGAATTGAACATCTTGTTAATCAAGGAACAAGAATGATTGATCCAACAGAAAACAATCTGGATGCTGCTACTGGCTCTGGGAACACTTTGAATGAAAGTCAGCCTGAGAGTCAGGATTCTCCAGGCAGGTTGAGATAATATCCTTATTTTTTAACTTGCTAATGAATTATAAATAGAAAACAATGGTGTTGATTCTGACACAACAATGAACTCTCCATCCAATTCAGGTGTTGCTACTAGCCTTGGGAGCACAAGAAGCCAAATTCAGACTCCACTAGGTAGGTTGAGAGTATGAGAGTATGATTACTTTGTGACTTGCTGATAAAAACTCTCACAGGTTATTTTGAGCATGCCTCAAACAATGATCTTAGATATGCAACCATAAACAATGCTGGGAGAGACATAAATGTCAATAATTACTACAGTAAATATTCGTAAAGTTGGTGATATATTACTAAGCAATACTAACCATTCTACAACTAGACAACACCATGAAAGATAGGCTGGGACCCATCATGAATCCTGCACACAAAACTTACAAATGCATGGAAGGAACTAGGGAACAGCTACTTCATGATCTGGAGAAATGGACTAGTACTAGTAAAAAACAGAATATTGCTTGGATTTTTGGCATTGCTGGTACTGGTAAAAGTGCAGTTGCAGTTTCTCTAGCTTCAAGAGTCAGAGAGAATCTAGAGAGCAGTGTTTCCCTTGCATTGACTTTTCACTGTGTCAAGGGTGAAGAGACTAGCAAGTTATCTTTGTTAGTACCAACAATCTGTTACTATCTGGCACAAACATGCCCAGCATATGGAGAAATTCTACTGGATATTTTCAACAGGGATCCATCTCTGAAGGCCCCAGCATTGCCACTGCAAGATCAGCTCAAGATATTCTTGGCTCCAGCTACAGTCAAAAAGGGGTTCATGATTCTGAATAAAACTATCATGATAATTATTGATGGCCTTGATGAATGGGGGACAAAAGTTGAGCGAGGGAAATTGTTGAAAGGCTTGATGGACCTTTGCAATGAGGTATCTATGCTGAAACTGGTCATTACCAGTCGGCCATATTCTGATATTCAAAAGGCTTTAAAACATCCATCTGTTACCATTTTTGATATTACAAAGGACTATGACACTAGATCAGACATTGAGTTGTTGATCAAATCAGAATTGAAATTTGAATTTACTTCTGAGGAAACAAGCAAGCTGGTGACAAAGGCTGATGGCCTTTTCATATGGATTGTTACAGCTCTAAACTTTATAAGCAAAGGAATGGACATGAAGGGTAGAATGAATGTCATTCTTGGGACTGGAAAAACAAAAGGAGAAATGGGAAGCCCCTATCAAGGGCTTTATAAATTGTATGATGTTGTACTAAAAGAAGCATTTTCTGCTGAGGATAACCGTGGATATTTCAAAGCTGTGATGAGTGTCCTTATAGCTGCTGTAGAACCCATGTCCCAGAAAACATTGGCACAGTTGCTAAACATTGAGAACATATCCTTTGATATCACTGAAAGAGTTTTGCAGTACCTTAAGGCAGTGATAATATATGATCAAGATGGAAAAATTCACAGTCACTTATCCTTCAGAGAATTTCTGATTTTGGAGGGTAGCAGAAATCAGTTCCAAGAGTGGTTCATAAACCCCAAAAATGCTCATATGACACTCTCAAAAATATGTATGGAAGTGTTAACATCTGAGCTTAAATTCAATATCTGTGAATTGGAGACATCATGTCTGAAAAATTCAGATGTTGTTGAGTATCCGATTGATCAGAGGGTTGAAAAGTTCATTTCACTACGGCTACAGTACAGCTGTATATATTGGAGCAACCATGTATTGGAGGTGAAAGAACTTTCAGACATAAGTGACCTTAAAGAAAAAGTGTTGATGTTTGGGACACAAAAGTGGTTGATATATTGGATAGAATGTCTAAGTTTGATGGGGAAGCTACATCAGTACACTGAGTTATTTGGAAATGCTAGGAGATGGGCAGAACAACATGATGTAAGTATTGAATAGTAAAATATATTGGAAGAGACTTAACATGTATTTTTTTCCAAATTAGTTGAAAGATCTTCAGCAACGCCTGAATGAAATCCAAAGTGTTATAGATTGGTATTTTCCAGCAATAAGCAAAAGTACTCCACACCTTTATGTGTCAGCTCTAGCTATTGCATCAAGTTTGCAACAGGTAGATGGGTTCCAAATACTGAAAAAACATCTGAAAAAGGTGGTTAAGATATATAAACAAGGGCAGCTAAAAAATTGGTTAGGGGCAGTCAAAATAATGCACTGCTCAAGTTCAATTAATTGTGTTGCATACTCCCCAAATGGCAGATATATAGTGGCTGGATCTGATGACAAGACAGTCAGGATATGGGACTCTCAGACTGGACAGCCTGTGGGCCAGCCTCTGCAGGGCCATACTGGCAGAGTTTTGTCAGTGGGATACTCTCCAGACAGCAGACACGTAGTGTCTGGATCAGAAGACAACACAATCAGGATATGGGACTCTCAGACTGGACAGCCTGTGGGCCAGCCTCTGCAGGCCCATACTGGCAGTGTTTATTCAGTGGCATACTCTCCAGACAGCAGACACATAGTGTCTGGATCAATAGACAACACAGTAAGAATATGGAACTCTCAGACTGGACAGCCTGTGGGCCAGCCTCTGCAGGGTCATACTGACAGTGTTTATCCAGTGGCATACTCTCCAGACAGCAGACACATAGTGTCTGGATCAAATGATAAGACAATCAGGATATGGGACTCTCAGACTGGACAGCCTGTGGGCCAGCCTCTGCAGGGCCATACTGAAGGTGTTTGGGCAGTGGCATACTCTCCAGACAGCAGACACATAGTGTCTGGATCCTTTGACAAGACAGTCAGGATATGGGACTCTCAGACTGGACAGCCTGTGGGCCAGCCTCTGCAGGGCCATACTAGCAGTAGTTTGTCAGTGGCATACTCTTCAGACAGCAGATACATAGTTTCTGGATCACATGACCGCACAGTCAGGATATGGGACGCTCAGACAGGACAGCCTGTGGGACAGCCTCTGCAGGGCCATAATAGCTATGTTTGTTCTGTGGCATACTCTCCAGACAGCAGACACATAGTCTCTGGATCCACTGACAAAACAGTCAGAATATGGGACTCTCAGACTGGACAGCCCATGGGCCAGCCTCTGCAGGGCCATACTGCCAGTGGTTTGTCAGTGGTGTACTCTGCAGACAGCAGACGCATAGTTTCTGGATCACATGACCACACAGTCAAGATATGGGACTCCCAGACTGGACAGCCTGTGGGCCAGCCTCTGCAGGGCCATACTGGCAGTGTTTGGTCAGTGGCATACTCTCCGGACAGCAGAAATATAGTTTCTGGATCAGATGACAACACAGTCAGAATATGGGACTCTCAGACTGGACAGCCTGTGGGCCAACCTCTGCAGGGCCATACTGACAGTGTTTTTTCAGTGGCATACTCTCCAGACAGCAGAAATATAGTTTCTGAATCAGATGACAACACAGTCAGAATATGGGACTCTCAGACTGGTCAGCCTGTGGGTCAGCCTCTGCAGGGCCATACTGGCAGTGTTTGGTCAGTGGCATACTCTCCAGACAGGAGAAATATAGTATCAGGATCAAAAGACAACACAGTCAGGATGTGGGACTCTCAGACTGGACAGCCTGTGGGTCAGCCTCTGCGGGGCCATAATCGCATGGTTAGGTCAGTGGCATACTCTCCAGACAGCAGACACATAGTGTCTGGATCCTCCGACAAGACAGTCAGGATATGGGACTCTCAGACTGGACAGTCTGTGGGTCAGCCTCTGCAGGGCCATACTGACCGGGTTATATCAGTGGCATACTCTTCAGACAGCAGACACATAGTATCTGGATCTTACAAAACAGTCAGGATATGGGACTCTCAGACTGGACAGCCTGTGGGCCACTGGCCACTGCAGGGTCATACTTATGATGTGAACTCAGTGGCATATTCTCCAGACAGCAGACACATAGTGTCTGGATCCTCTGACAAAACAGTCAGGATATGGGACTCTCAGACTGGACAGCCCATGGGCCAATCTCTGCAGGGCCATACTGGCAGTGTTTGGTCAGTGGCATACTCTCCAGACAGCAGACACATAGTGTCTGGATCCTATGACAACACAGTCAGGATATGGGACTCTCAGACTGGACAGCCTATCAGCCAGCCTCTGCAGGACCATATTGCCTCAGGTACATCACTGGTCTACCATCCAAATCCAAATAGCTTGGGATTGTCCTCCTCTGCAGATAATCTTACCATGCCCCAGCCTGATTTATTTGCAGAGGATGTCTCATATGTACATTCCCCACCAGCCCACTCTTGTGGTATTGACTCTGAAGGCTGGTTATGCTCACTTCAATGCCCCTCAGACCGAATACTTTGGCTACCACAACAGCTCAGAGGTTGTTTTCAGGATACCAGACAAGTCTTAACAATTCCTCCAGATGCTGACAGTCCTGCCATTAAAGTAGATTGGGATAATTTTGCTTTTGGTAAAAAATGGACTGAGACCTGGACTGATGCTTGATATGTTTTAAAAACAGTCTGTCAAGATAGTATAATACATTTCACAATCATGATACTTGCTTTCTATTTATTTACTTGCCCTTTTCACTATTGCATTTCTGTTTATATAAAACTTGTGTTTCCATTTCAAACTAGATAACAATAGTGATCCATAAGTATTTCACAAATTTAGATCTATATAAGATCATCTCCATCTCTGTCCTGCAGCAAGGTTTGTCAGAACTGGCTCATGTCAATTTTTATGTCAAAATTACTGGAGGTATATTCAAGGTATGAGTGTAGTCATAGGGGCAAAAGGCACAAGGTTTTATCTCTTATCATAGTCAGATAAATCTGCAATCATTCGTGTCTGCTAGTGTTTATACTTGAGGAAGTGTTTGGACGAAATAAAAACAATTGGACTTATAAAGAAAGATATCAAGTAAAAAGGCACTAAAAAAAGACTCTTCATGTGTAAGCCTAAGTAAGTGCAAAAGCGCAAAACCGGTAGTTGGGATTAATCGGTTTGACACTGAGAGCTTGAATTTCAATGTGAGGATCACTTTTTTTGCTCGCCTCCTCCACCCAAATTTTAAAAGGGAAAGAGAAAAGCCTTCCTTTAGCACTAAGCTTCGAGAAAATGACCATTGGCCACGATGCTTGAATGTGCCTTCTTAATCTGTCACTAAAAAATGACGTTGCTAGTACTTGCCTTACCTAGTACTAAGTATACTCATATGGTCCGGAATATTTTTTGGGGCTTCTGGGGCTGAATATGGACTTTCAAAGTGGACCAGGCAATAATTAGGGTCCGATGGATCGTTTGTGCATGGCGCTGCAGCAAGCAAAGTTGCATCGACCACCGCGGTTTGACAACTTCGAAAGCTACCGTTACAACTCGTCCAAAGCTCTTCACACCTCTCTATGTGAGCAGGCTCTTATTATTCTTCCGGCCTGTCTAAATTGGCACCCCAAACTAACCAAGGAAGGGTCAATGGCGGTAAATCACACAGTAAGTATAGGGCCATGAAATGTTATCGAACGTTGACAACCCCGGCCTTTGCTTAGAGGTTAAATCATCTTTTTACTAATACAGACTAAAAAAAGTGATGGCATCGTGGTGATAATCCATAGATGATCCACATCGAGGCCTCGAGAACTCCAACTCAGAAAGCGTATGAAGTGACGAGTCAAATAGATGACGAGATGATGTCATGCTGGTGCCGAATGTAATCAACCCGCTCGGCCAACACGTTTTTCATTCTATTTTCGGCTCTTTCGGCTCTTTTTCGAATTTTTTGACTCCAAAACTCGTAGGTACCATGAGTGTTGATTGAGGGCTTTGTTCTTCCCCTTCCAGCCTTCATATTATCATGACATCAACACCACCGCTGCCACCACTACCGCATTTGAACGACTTTTCTTGTTAACGACCCGCACAAACTACACAAAACTCATGATCATGCACTTCCACGATCTCCCAGTCTCCGTCCTCGCTCTACTCTTCTTGCAAATGCACCACACAATTGCGTCATCCGTCGCCTTTCCTTCACTCGGCGACCTGTTCACGTCTTCTTTTTCACCAAAAATCGAGATAAGAGACGACACTGCATATGACCAGAACCCAAACGGCTCGTTCTTCATTTGGCTACCTCAGGATGAATACTCAGGGGATACCTTCTTCGAGTGCGTTTCTCTCTTCTCGCCCGTTGGTTTTTTACTCGTCGCTTGAGATGAAATGCTGACTTCCATTAAAAAAACCAGTCGGTTCAACTTTTTAGCAGATATAGATCCTACAGGACCTAGTACACACAGTGCATTTTTTCTGCTCTTCACTTGACTTTGACTGACGTTTCTTGGTCCTTTTAATGGAACAGTAAAGTAAGCCCTGGCCTCGACCTCTCTCTTCTCTTCTGTTCTCCAAAAATACATGCGCCCTCAAATCCGAATTCGATCCTTTTATTTTTTTGGGTATCCGCAGTTATGTCAACAAAGCTTTCATCCTAGACAACTGGCCTCGCGTACGTCCAGCATGGAACGGTGTTCGTGAAGGGTGATAACTTGGTCGGCTGATGGGGAGTTCAGGAATAGGTACGTTGAGTTGTTTGCTGTTCAGTTTCTTCCGTTGTTGGCTGTTGGCCGTTCCGTGTAACTCAGAGCACTAGCTCCATGTCTAATGTATATCTTTTCATCTTGATCCCTCTTCCCCATTCCTGTTTCCGTTCTTATGTTGGTTTCCATTACCTTCTGCGAGTTTCCCTTTTCAAGCGGAGACTCGGGAGCTCCGTTCTGTTCCAAACGATCTGACCTATCACTTTTTTTTTTGATTTCCCCACTAGCGTACGGATATCGAGCATATCGCAATACAACACGGGACTCTTCATCCTCGATATCAACCGTGCACCTTGGGGATGTGTGATCTGGACCGCTTGATGGACTGTTGGCGGAGCTCAATGGCCTTTTGTGAGTCTCCCTCTTTCCATCTCTCTCTTTCTATCTTTCCTTCTCTCCCTCTGTCCCTACTTTTTTGTTTACACTTTCCCAAAAGGGACTAATGACTTCATTATTGGACGGTACATTAATTGACCGGTGAAATCGACATCCTCGAAGCAGTCCACGACAATGAACACAACCAAGTTACCCTGGCATATAGGTCCTGGATGTTTCCTGACTCCAGGATCTGATTTCACCGGTGTCGTAGTCATGAGTATCTTCCAAAAGTCTTTTTTAGTTCGCTCATCTCAGTCCCTTTTTTTTTTTTTTTGATAATATCAGCAAAGCAACGGTCAAAACAAACACCAATTGTGACGGAACAACCCCTCCCAACGCAGGTTGCGGCGTACAAGAATGGAGTTAGGCTTCGTATGGAGAGGACTTCAATTTACAAGGTGGAGGTGTGTTCGCAATGAAGTGGGATGAGAACGAGATCGCTGTTTGTGAGTTTTTTTTTTGTTCTACCTTCTTTTGTTCTACCTTCCAATTTCGTATGTAATTTTTTTATTTAGGTGGTTGTTATCCTTCGTTTCCGGCGAATTGGAACCCTCCCACTCCCCATTTCACCTCCCTCTTCACCTCTTCACGCTCCTTTCGCGCTGCTGTTCCAGCAGAAATTGTTCGCGGTACTCCGAACCCTTCGCAATGGGGTTCACTAGTAGCTCTTGAACCTGGAGATTGTGATCCAATGAAGAATTTCGGAAACCATTCGATCGTCTTTGGTGAGTTTTTTCTTTTGCCTTCCTCCTCACCTTCCTTCTACCTCCGGAATACTCTTCTTTTCCTCTATCAAAGTGTTATTTCTACTTTAACGAGAACGCTAATAACAAGAATGTTTTCTTTATGTTTGCTTTCTTTTTTCTTTCCAAAGACATAACTTTCTGCGGCGACTGCGCAACTCATACATTGTCTCGGTACATGTGCTGATCGATTAAGGGATCCGAGTGATTTTGAGGTCCCCTTCAGTACGCTTTTTTTTTCATTACTTCGGATACTTAGGCACTAACAAAATCAAATCAAAGAACGCATCGTGGAGCATCGATTACGTGAAAGTGTACAAGAAACAACTGGGGAAAGGTGCCATTGCTTTGCATGGCAAGATACGAGGCCCTTTATGTTATTTTTCATCTTGTCATTTGAGGGTGGATCTAGAAGTGTAGATGATGGTTGCTGCAGCTTTGATTTTCGAACTTAGTTGAATGATTCATTTTAACGGAGTCTGCTAGATAGCAACCATACTTTTGAACTGTTTTTGCAAAAAAATTTTGAGTATCGTAAACCATCTTAAAATGATCTCTAAGCTTTAACCTCATTACTACTTACTCGGTAGATAAGGACAAAATTTGAGATCCTAAATTTGATATATTTTCTGTTGATAAAAAATCAAAGATTCGGAATAGTTGATATATTCTCGACTCACCCAATACCCCTCATGATAATTGTGCTTAGATATAATGGACTTTTTGAAAACAAGCAACATATTGTTTCCATGTCTCAAAGTCACCCTGTTGAATGCTTTGCATTTTGGAAATATTTTTGAGATGTAAGCACTTTCATATTTGATTTTTGAATACTTATCTGAATTGCATCGTAATTGCCAAACCTTTGAATTTGGCTCTTTACATGTATCTCTACTGGTATTTCTACATAAATCAAGTGATCTCCAGTTTCATGTATTTTATCAAATCAAATAAAACATTTTATCTGTAATTTATATATTTTGAACCTGTACACGATCAATTTTACAGCTACTATTTTTCTACCTTCATAAAACAAGATATGTGGGTCAGGACATCTAAATTTACCAAAAGAAGTGAGCTATTGCTTTATGGAGTAAGTACAAGGGTGTAAGCTGTAAGGTTATCAAATTTAATGCTCAAGGTCTAGTTACTCAGGTAACAATAAGATCTCCCCAATGAAGGGTTGAACAAAAAGGACAGTGATAAGAGCAGGACAATTCTGAAGGTTATGTCCATGTCCAATTTTGTAACCAGCTTCTGCATTTAATATAAGTCACACCAGCTCAAGGACTCCCTTTTGTGACATTTTGGAATGTTTCCAGAAAATATTCAAATCACAGCATAGTCTATATGTATAATACACCTGTTTGAAGAGAGCTAGCTAGATACCCATATACTTTTTTTGGAGCTGTGCCATAAAAAGAAATTCTTGAATTACCTTGTGGTTCAAGGACTCCCAGATGATTGTATCAGGGTGTTTTTTACTCTCACCCAAACCCCAACCATCAAGCACAGAACAGAAGTTTGTAGTACTTTTACCTGGCAACAGGCAGCACTGATTTCAGCTTCATTTTAGAGAAAAGTACTGTTATAGCTGTTTTCATGAATTCGTGAAATCACAATCTTTTCTCGCACGAGTTGAGCCTTCCGCACTGGATCGGCAGCTGTGGTCGGAACTTCTTGTCATTCGAACCCAGACAAGAAAGAACTGACCAGATAGTTGAAGCCAAGACCTCGGGAAAGTTCAGCCGATCAGTTGATGTTGCGAAAAAAAATGGTAATTCTACGAATTTATGAAAACAGCTCTAATAAGTTTGTTGGAATTCCCTGGGATGTAAAGATGCACTGATTGCGGGTTGCGCAACTCAAACTTGAGGTTTTGTACGCACGACGTGTCCAGAGCCCAAATGGGGGCGTTGTGTATAATTACATGCCAGCTCCAGATTAGGCTTTTCGGTGTAGTGATGATTTGTCGTGATGTCTAATCAGGCGCCAACGGCGGTTCTAGACCTTTGGACAACCGAAGACGCCGAGCGCTGGACTGAGCGCTATGTACTATCCCAAGAGGTGTCAGATTTATCAGATTCGTACCCCGTTCTCACGAGGGGGGGGGGTCAATACAGTTGAGATGCCGAACCTCGGCCAGGCCTTCGAAATGCTGACGCGCGTCCTCTACCACCGCATACAGTCGTGCGTAACGGTGCGTTTGATAGTGTGTCGGAAGCCATGGGATTGTAGAGAAAACTAACGAGATGCACTCCAGTTGCAGATGGATATTAAATGCCCAGTGCGACTGCTCTTTTGTGCGAAGTCTGCACGCGTGTCTCACAGCTTATGCACTAAATTAGTTATGGAATTTTGTTACAGTCATCAATAAAGTTGCAAAAATGGATATTGGTATGATTGGCGGAGACAAAGAAGGAAGAAGCAACTGAGATTCTATTCGAGTATGATCAGTGAGCAGCCAAGATAGTTATCTATAATTATTTTATCGGGACTATACGTGCTCTATTACTGTGCAGAATAAACGACGTCTGATGAACCAGTGCCTTGGGAGTCCATGAGGTTTTTCGAGAAGAAGTTCCAGCTGTCGAAAATTATGAAGGTCAAAACCAAAAATGATTAAAGATAGAAAACAACAGAAGTAGAGAGAACAGGGAGCAGAAAGCGAGGAGCCAACGGACAAGAAAAAGAATCACACTCACCTCTTCAAGTACATCTCCCGACCTATTCACCATTCTTCTTCCATCGACGTTCCTACCCTCTTCATCAAACGCTTGTAAACCTTCCAGTCCCTCCGCTTTCGCTTGTCCAACTTGTCCGGACCCAGAAGTGTTATCAACACCACTGTTACCACCGCTAGCAGCACCTCCGTTAAATCCCGAAGGTCCAGCTCCCCCTCCTCCTCCTACACCCTGATTAGACCCATCTCCAATCTCCCTCTTCCTCATCCCGCCTATATCCCGAGGTACGATGTCGAGGAGGAAATCGAATTAATCAGATTTGGATAGGGCAGCGGCGATATCGGAGCGGGAGAGTGTGTGTCGTTTGTTAGAGTCGGATATGATGAAGGTGCGGGAGGTGATTTCGGATATGAAGACTTTTTTGAGAAGTATAAAGTAAAGAGCGCTGAGAATATGTCGGGGAAAGCGCAAGTGGCCAAAGAGGAAGTTAAAGTCAGCTTCATTCAAGCATGAATAAATTCATAAATGAGCGTACTTTCGCATGCTTTACATAGCAAAATAGGTGCTGTTTGACGAGTAGAAAAAACCCATTATCGTTTGAAAATCGTCGTAGACGAGAAAAAAGTTAAAAAGGCACTCACCATCTGCTGAAATTTCTGTTAAAACAAGCAGCGTGCTACCAAAGACTATGATAAGACTTCTTTTAGCCAGCCCCTTCAGAACTGGAAATCGATCCAGAAAAAAAGCCAACGAACACACACTCACCTTGAGATCACCTTGACATCAGGATCCATCTTCATAACCTTTTTTATCCTGGCGGGGGGTAAAACGGGATGTTTATAGTCTCGTCTCGTTCTCTGCTGAGTCAATTTGACGTTGCCAAAAGGACCGGAGAGAGTCATTGAGAGGTTGCCGTGGTTGTACGAAGCCTGAGGGTTTCTCGCTTTGTTTGTGAGGCATTTTGCGAGGACCCTAGGTGAAGTAAGAGTCCGCATGGCTGTCTCTCGTTTGAGAGGTGGGTAAGGGTTGGAGTCGAGAGGTCGTAGATAGAAGAAGAAAGGTCGTGGTGAAGGTATGATGACGGTTGTGGGTCTGGTCGTTGCGGACCATCGCAGTCCCAAACCGCAGGGAACGCGGGCTGTTCCATTCGTATCGTTTGAGAGGTGGGTAAAGGTCGGATCAGAGAGGACGTAGATAGAGAAGATTAGAAAAGGTCGTGGTGAATGGTGTGATGGTGGATGACTGGTTTGAGGTTCCTATGGACGACGGTTTCTTCAGCCGTAAACGTGACCAGACTCGGGTTCGTTCTCGGAAAAACACGGGAGCGAGTTTGCTACGTCATTAAAGCGCCAGTTTTGACTGTCACTTTCCACTATTCTACCGCACCTCTCCTACTTGAGCTGGTATTGTCTCTGTGTTCTTCCAAATTATCGCTTCCCTCTCTCTCTTAATTCTTCCTTCTCATGTATCGTGTCCATTCTTCAAGTCTCTTTGTCAACCCGTTCCTTGTCATCAAGACTTTCCAGTGTCCACAACCTCAATCCGCTCAATCTGCTTACTTCATTGTCCTTATTCATAACGACAATCCATAACACCATATCAATGCCTTATCCGTAGCCTAACGTTCCAATAAATCCTGTTCAGCGACTTTTCTTTGCAGGGGCGTCTCCATTAGACCAAGGACGGGACTGAGCAATCCTCTCTTCCCAACAACATTGTTTCGAGTTCGGGCAAACTTCTCTTGTTCGGTTTCCAACCGTATCCAACGTTCATCGAAGTATTCCGTAGATCAGGCAGCCATTTTTTTGAAGCTGAAGCCTCCTCCTTGAGTTTTCGGGCCACCAGAGCTCCCTGTAGTGTCAACACGACCTCTCTCCACTAAATCGGGACTAGAACCCCCTTGAGTTCCCAAACCTCTGACAAAGTTGGATCCCAGACATAAGCTCAGACACTCCCATCATTCTCTAATGTCTCCGTGTCCAACCTCTCTAGCGTCCTTCTCTGTTCCTCGTTTCTTCTTTCCTTTATCGTCTCTTTCCAATTACCAGCTTTTACCCCTAGTTACCTCATCCTGTCCACCACACCTTTTGGTATCAATGGCGGAGAGAAAGAGCTCTTGAACAACGGTCAATTGTCTTCTCAATACCGCTCCTTTAGCACTTTCACCCGAAGGTATGGGCACAGGTTTGTCCGCTATAGCCCGTACGATAGGTCCCGCTAACGGGATAGGTATTGGGGAGTTTAGTAAAGCGGAGCCTACACTCCGACTGAGTTTGTTTGATTTTGCTTTGGTTTTGCTCTTCTTTTTACCACCGCTGTTTGAGTTGCTCGATTGGATGAGCATTAACAATTTAACACAGCAGGTGTGGTACATAAACGAACGGAAAGGCCTCGTGGATGAAAGAGGTTAAGGTTTGTTGTACGGAGGTAACAATCTGCCAGTGAAATCTTTTTGGAGAGGACTTTTATACCGATTTCGGCGGCGGTGACAATGATGACTGAGGCGATCATGGCCCGGTGGTAAGGTCTGTTTCTCTCCAATCCCAACTTGTCAGCGAAAAGGTGATTAACCAGAAACATGAACTAGACAAAGCTTACACAAAACCGATGACTCTCCCAACAAGACTGATGACTCTCAGCGGTGGACTCGCTGGAATTGCGAGGTTCGATCCGTCGATAAAATTTAAGAGCGTTGGTTGGGAGATACCGAGAGATTGGAGTTGATCGTTGTATCCTCTGGCAAAGGCTGAATCCCACTCTATACTTACGCTGATTTGAGGGATGCAGAGTGGAAGAGGAAGTGCATCGCCGGTACGACGATCGGTTTCTTGGTTCGTGGACTTGCCATGGTCATCCGGACGACATTGCTCATCTTGACTAGAGGTCCGGTCTGGTGGACTCGGTGGTAGGAAATGTCGGATAAGGAGGTCTGCGTCCCGACGGAGTCGGATACCAGATGAAGTCGCAACCGGCGATGTGTCGGAAGGTGGACTCGGTGTGTAAGAGAGTGGAGTATCTTTGGTTGTCGATGATGATCGGGACATGTGAGCGCAGCACGTTTGTCTGTTGAGTGGGCTAATTCCTCCGTCCAGGTTTCGTGAGGTATGTTTTATACTTCTCTTACTGCTGCGGGTTCTGTGATCGAAATCTGCTGTTTTATTGACTCCATTGAATGGGTATGGAAACGCCGATCATCCGTCCATGGATGCATCCGAGTCGGCAAGACTCGCCATCTAGCTTTCTCATTAGAATGCATTATTTCGTTTGAGCGAAAGTATCTCGAAATTTGGCATATCATACTTCTAATGGGTTGTTTCATATACTACTCTGTGACTCAGATCCATGAATCAACCAGTCATGAGTATCACGAACATTATATATAGATACACAAAGTTCCCCAAACGCTCCTAGAAATCTTGGAAAAACAGAGTACTACTCCGTAGCTTCTTCTAACCAATACATGCCAAAGCTTTCATCCAAGCTTCGGGTCAGATATGCAGTAAGTTCCAGGCCTATGCACTGCGATCACATCACAATACAATTACCTTGCTGCGTACAACATTCCAGATAGACTCAACAGTAGATAACACACTGAATTGGTTTAAACTAAGCATTATTTGTGTTTGTTCATAAATTTTGTGCTGGAGCTTTTGCTTGAATATATAAGTAAGTAGAGAAGGCCGCTGGCAACTCACTAAGGTCCTTTTTACGCATGTTTACACTTCTTAATAAGGCATGATCTAGAGTTAGTGTTTTTTATTTCTACTTGTCAGATATACTTTATATAATACGGTCTTGAGGTTTCCTGCCAGCGGATTTGCAGGCTGAAATCTGGAGGTCCATATTGGGACGTAACAACACACGCACCGTGTGTTCCGTTGTAGTTTTTGTCTAAAGATATAAGATTCTGCGGTGACTGAGCAAACAACTCGTCCCAGTACATGTCGATGTGCCGATAAATTGAAGGATCCGGGATGAAACATGCTTTTCATCACTTTTCAATCCTATTTCTGATACTTAAATACTTACTCAAGCCCCTTCTCTCTTCGAAAATAAAGAAAACACCGTAAAAATGAAAGAAGTTTTGGTATCGGGTTGTTTTGATCCCAAGAGTGTAGATCCCGTGAAAAAAAGGTTACACGAAAGGAATACATAAATGGAAAAACGGAGATGTGTACGAACAACTCGAAATTTGATGTTAAAACATTGTATTGTCACTTTGGTATGTGTTATGGGTACCATAGGGTTGTACACGTACCATAGTTGGACATTCTCGAGTTAGAGTTGATAACAAATTAGTACATACAAGATTGTAAAGAGTTAGTAATAAAAGTTTTGTTTTACTTACTAGAAGGCAAATACTAAGTGAACGGTTTCCCGTAGAGAAATACTAAAGATGCTAATGCATGTTCCAAGTAACTTCACACGACAGACGCTCAAAGAGACAAGAGGAAAAATAGATCAAACGACATTGTATTGATCACAAAGTCTGGTCCTGGTATTTCATAATTTTCTTGGTCAAGTCTCTCAGTCTCGCCTGTTCAAATGCAAGTTTGGTCGTCCCCTTGACAAGGTAGAGGGAAAGAGGAGAGGGGAAGAGGAGAAGTTGACTCGGAAGGCAACATTGAGTGTTGGAGTGCCAATACCCGATTTGGAATCCACCAGCGAGAGTCGATCTAGTAGTCTAGTCACCTTCATGAGAAGTCTTTTTGTCCAGAGCAATAAGTTTTTGAACTCGTCATGGGAAGTCTCTTTATCCAGAAGCAATAAATTTTTGACGTAGTTGTGGATCGCAGTCGAGATTGAGGATGAGCTTTTGAGAGCTTGGGCCGCTCAGTACCGGTCATTCCGTGATCGACGGCCTTGCAACGGCCTCGTGTTTTTACCAGATGTTTTAGTGCTAGAGCAATGGTCGCAGTTCCTTTTGAGGGTACTGAAGCATGGCAATTAGGAGATTGACAAATACGTAGGTACATCATCTCAAAAAAGCAGTCCAACTATGGTAAGAAAACAAGAAGGGGAGAGAGTTTGAACCGAGACAAAATGGAGACGCGATGAAGAGAAGGCAAGAGAAGGACAATGACAGAATACAAAAGATCGGTTCTAATTGAGATGGCTACGACACGAGACAGGGTTCTTAAGGTTTGAAGTTGAGAATGTAAAGGATGCTGAGTTGCAATTGAAATGGCCACACCACGAGGCAGGGTTTTTAAGGTTCAAAAGTAGAATTAAGGTTTCCCGACTGTGCCAACAGAAGTTATCTAATCCTCACGTGCAGTTGGATAACTTTACGATTTGGTCTTCTGAATCTTCGACATCTGTCATGTCCCACAACAAAAGGACCTGGGGGCATGCATTCCCTGGTGAAGATGATGTTACTCAACGAACAAGAATGATTGATCCAACAGAAAGCAATCTGGATGCTGTTACTGGCTCTGGGAATACTCTGAACAAAAGTCAGCCTGAGAGTCAGGATCCTTTGGGCAGGTTGAGATAATATCCTTATTTGTTAACATGCTAATGAAATATGAATAGACAACAATGGTATTAATTTCAAAACAACAGTTAATGGTCTATCTAAAAACAATCCAGGTGTTGTTACTAGCTTTGGGAGCACAAGCAGCCAGATTCAGAATCCACCAGGTGGGTTGAGAGTATGTTTACTTTGTGACTTACTGATAAAAAGTTTCACAGGCCATTTTGGGCATGCCTCAAACAATGACTTTAGACATGCAACCATAAACAATGCTGGGAGAGACATAAATGTCAATAATTACTACAGTAAATATTTTTAGAATTGGGTGATATAATACTAATAATACTGACTATCTACCACTAGACAACACCCTGAAAGAAAGGCTGGGACCCATCATGAATCCTGCACATAAAACTTACAAATGCATGGAAGGAACTAGGGAACAGCTACTACAAGATCTGGAGAAATGGACTCCTAGTAATGAACAGAATGTTGCTTGGATTTCTGGCATTGCTGGTACTGGTAAAAGTGCAGTTGCAGTTTCTCTAGCTTCAAGAGTCAGAGAGAATCTAGAGGGCAGTGTTTCCCTTGCATTGACTTTTCACTGTGTCAAGGGTGAAGAGACTAGCAAATTATCTTTGTTAGTACCAACAATCTGTTACTATCTGGCACAAACATGCCCAGCATATGGAGACATTCTACTGGATATTTTCAAGAGGGATTCATCTTTAAAGGCTGCAACATTGCCACTGCAAGATCAGCTCAAGATATTTTTAGCTCCAGCTAAAGTCAAGGAGGGATTCATGGTTCTGAATAAATCTATCATGATAATTATTGATGGCCTTGATGAATGGGGGACAAAAGTTGAGCGAGTAAAATTGTTAAAAGGCTTGATGGACGTTTGCAATGAAGTATCTATGCTGAGACTGGTCATTACTAGTCGGCCATATCCTGATATTCAAAGGGCTCTAAAACATCCATCTATTGCCATTTTTGATCTTACAAAAGACTATGACACTAGATCAGACATTGAATTGTTGATCAAATCAGAATTGGAATTTGAGTCCACTTCTGAGGAAATAGGCAAGCTGGTGACAAAGGCTGATGGTCTTTTCATATGGATTGTTACAGCTCTGAACTTTATAAGAGAAGGAATGGACATGGAGAGTAGAATGAATGTCATTCTTGGGACTGGGGAAGCAAGAGGAGAAACAGAAAGCCCTTATCAAGGGCTTTATGAACTATATGACCTTGTATTAAAAGAAGCATTTTCTGCTGAGGATAACTGCAGATATTTCAAAACTGTGATGAGTGTCCTTGTAGCTGCTATAGAACCTATGTCCCAGGAAACATTGGCACAGCTGCTGAATGTTGAGAACATATCTTTTGCTATCACTGAAAGGGTTTTGCAGTATCTTAGGGCAGTGATAATATATGATCAAGATGGAAAAATTCACAGTCATTTATCCTTCAGAGAATTTCTGGTTTTGGAGGATGGCAAAAATCAGTTTCAAAGGTGGTTCATAAACCAAAAGGATGCTCATATGATAGTTTCAAAAATATGTATGAAAGTGTTGACATCTGAGCTTAAATTCAATATCTGTGAATTGGAGACATCATGTTTGAAAAATTCAGATGTTGTTGAGTATCCAATTGATCAGAGGGTTGCAAGTTTCATTTCACTACGACTACAGTACAGCTGTTTATATTGGAGCAACCATGTAGTGGAGGTGAAAGAACTTTCAGACATGAGTGACCTTAAAGAAAAAGTGTTGATGTTTGGGACACAAAAGTGGTTAATATATTGGATAGAATGTCTAAGTTTGATGGGGAAGTTACATCAATATACTGAGTCATTTGGAAATGCTAGGAGATGGGCAAAACAACATGAGGTGAGTATTGAGTAGTAAAATATATGGGAAGAGACTTAACGTGGTTTTTTTTTGGAAATTAGTTGAAAGATCTTCAGCAGGGCCTGAATGAAATCCAGAGTGTTATAGATTGGTATTTTCCGGCAATAAATAAAAGCACTCCACACCTATATGTGTCAGCTCTAGCCATTGCATCAAGTTTGCAACAGGTAGATGGGTTCCAAATACTGAAAAAACATGTGAAAAAGGTTGTCAAGATAGATAAACATTCAGATTGGCTGGGGGCTGTGAAGATAATGCAATTCTTAAGAAGGATAGTCTGCGTGGGATACTCCCCAAATGGCAGATATATAGTGGCTGGATCCTCTGACAATACAGTCAGGATATTAGATTCCCAAACTGGGCAGCCTGTGAGCCAGCCTCTGTGGGGCCATACTGGCTGGGTTATGTCAGTGGCATACTCTCCAGACAGCAGAAACATAGTGTCTGGCTCAAACGACAACACAGTCAGGATATGGGACTCTGAGACTGGAAAGCCTGTGGGCCAGCCTCTGCAGGGCCATACTGGCAGTGTTTGGTCAGTGGCATACTCTCCAGACAGCAGACATATAGTGTCTGGATCCTCTGACAAGACAGTCAGGATATGGGACTCTCAGACTGGACAGCCTGTGGGCCAGTCTCTGCAGGGTCATACTGGCATCGTTTTCTCAGTGGCATACTCTCCAAATGGCAGACACATGGTGTCTGGGTCCTCTGACAAGACAGTCAGGATGTGGGATGCTCAGACTGGACAGCCTGTGGGTCAGCCTCTGCAGGGCCATACTGACTTGGTTAGGTCAGTGGCATACTCTCAAGACAGCAGACACATAGTGTCTGGATCAGAGGACAAGACAGTCATGATATGGGACTCTCAGACTAGACAGCCTGTGGGCCAGCCTCTGCAGGGCCATACTGGCAGAGTTTTGTCAGTGGCATACTCTCCAGACAGCAGACACATAGTGTCTGGATCCTGGGACAAGACAGTCAGGATATGGGACTCTCAGACTGGACATCCTATCAGCCAGCCACTGCAGGGCCATACTGACTATGTTTGGTCAGTGGCATACTCTCCAGACAGCAGACACATAGTGTCTGGATCCTCTGACAACACAGTCAGGATATGGGACTCTCTGACTAGACAGCCTGTGGGCCGGCCTCTGCAGGGCCACACTCGTAGTGTTGGCTCAGTGGCATACTCTCCAGACAGCAGACACATAGTGTCTGGATCAGATGACAACACAGTCAGGATATGGGACTCTCAGACTGGACAGCCTGTGGGCCAGCCTCTGCAGGGCCATACTGGCAGTGTTTGGTCAGTGGGATACTCTCCAGGCAGCAGACACATAGTGTCTGGATCAGAGGACGCAACAGTCAGGATATGGGACTCTCATACTGGACAGCCTGTGGGCCAGCTTCTGCAAAGCCATACTGGCTGGGTAGGCTTTTTTCGGTCAGTGGCATACTCTCCAGACAGCAGACACATAGTGTCTGGATCCTGGGACAAGACAGTCAGGATATGGGACTCTCAGACTGGACAGCCTGTGGGTCAGCCTCTGCGGGGCCATGCTGGCACTGTTAGGTCAGTGGCATACTCTCCAGACAGCAGACACATTGTGTCTGGATCAGAGGACCTGACAGTCAGGATGTGGGACTCTCAGACTGGACAGCCTGTGGGTCAGCCTCTGCGGGACCATACTGGCCCTGTTTATTCAGTGGCATACTCTCCAGACAGCAGACACATAGTGTCTGGATCATATGACAGGACAGTCAGGATATGGGACTCTCAGACTGGACAGCCTGTGGGCCAGCCCCTGCAGGGCCATACTGGCACTGTTTATTCAGTGGCATACTCTCCAGACAGCAGACACATAGTGTCTGGATCAGATGATAGAACAGTCAGGATATGGGACTCTCAGACTGGACAGCCTGTGGGCCAGCCTCTGCAGGGCCATACTAACCATGTTTGTTCAGTGGCATACTCTCCAGACAGCAGACACATAGTGTCTGGATCAGATGACCACACAATCAGGATATGGGACTCTCAGACTGGACAGCCTATTGGCCAGCCTCTGCAGGACCCCACTGCCCCAGATAAATCAATGGCCTACCATCCAGACTCAAATGGTTGGCAATTGTTCTCCTCTGCAAATAATCCTACCATGCTCCAGCCTGACCTATTCAGACAGGATGTCTCATATGTACATTCTCCACCAGACCACCCTTATGGTATCGACTCTGAAGGCTGGTTATACTCATTTCAATGCCCCTCAGACCTTATGCTTTGGCTGCCCCATCAGCTCAGAGGTTGTTTTCAGGATACTAGACAAGTGTTAACAATCCCTCCAGATGCTGAAAATGCTGTTATTAAAGTAGATTGGAGTAATTTTGCTTTTGGTGAAAAATGGACTGAGACTTGGGCTGATGCTTGATATGTTTTAAAACCAGTTTGTCAAGATAGTATGTTATATCCAATGCCTTTCACAATTATGAGTATACTTGCTCTCCATTTCCTGAATCATCTTTTTTACTATTGCTTTTTTTTTATATAAAACATTTGTTCTCAAACCAAATAACAGTAGTGGCCCATAAGTATTTCACAAATTCAGATCTGTATAAGTTCATCTCCATCTCTTTCATACAGCAAGGTTTGTCAGAACTGGATCATGTCAATTTTTATGTCCAAGTTACTGGAGGTATATTCAAGGTATGAGTGTAACCATAGGGGCAAAAGCCACAGGTGTTATCCCGTTGAAGTCTATTATATAGTCAGATAGATATTAAATAACTCGTGTCAGCTAGTGTTTATAATTGAGGAAGTACTTGAAAGACATAAAAATGATTGGACTTATAAAGAAAGAAAAGAAAAAAATATCAAGTAAAAAGGCACTAAAAAAAGAGACTCTTCATGTGTAAGCCTAAGTAAGTGCAAAACCCGTAGTTGGGACTAATCGGTCTGACACTGAGAGCTTGAATTTCAATCCGAGGATCCCTTTTTTGATCGCCTTCTCTACCCAAATTCAAAAAGGGAAAGGAAAAAGCCTTCCTTTAGCAACATGCTTCGAGAAAATGACCATTGGCCACAATGCTTGAATGTGCCTTCTTAACCTGTCACTAAAAAATGACGTTGCTAGTACTTACCTAGTACTAAGTATAATCATATGGTCCGGAATCTTTTCCTGAGCTTTCGGGGATGAATTTGGCTTTTGAAAGGGGACCAAGTGATAATTAGGGTATGTTTGATCATTTATATCCGGCTCTGTCAATGATGATTCTGCAGCAAGACAACTTCGAAGGCTACCGTTACAAGTTGTCCAAAGTTCTTCGCTCCTCTCTATGTGAGCAGGCTCTTGTTATTTTTCCAGACTGTCAACCTCGGCACCCCAAGCTAACCAAGGAAGGGTCAATGGCATTGGTAAATTGCATAGTAAGTATGCCGTGCAACGTTATCAAACGTTGACAACCACGGCCTTTGGTTAAAGTTAAAGGTTAAATTGTCTTTTTACTGATACATACTAAAAAAATTGATGGCATCGTGGAGATAATCCAGAGATAATCCGCATCGAGGCCTGGAGAACTCCAACCTAGAAAGCGTATGACCCTTTCAAAGTATCGCAGTCTACGTGCGTGGGGTCAAACCGATGGCGAGTTAATGCTGCCGATGGCGCTGACGTAAAAATCAACCAGCTCGTCTTAGATCTCCTGGACCACACAGGCCAACACGTTTTCGGCTTAGACCTGTAACGAGGTCCTTCAAATTTTCGAAGTTTGACACAAGCTCCGCTTGACTTCCATAGAAGGACCTGTCGAAGTTGTCAGAATCTTGGCAGACACTACATATGACGTAGCTATCTGAGCATGTGATGTCCAAATCTGGTCATTTCCATATTGGGTGCTTATGTTTTTTTGCTTACTGTACATGCAAGACCTTTCTTCACCTGTTTCAGGAGGCGCTCTTACTTACGATGATTTCTTCTCATCATTGTCAAGTCTCACGCCCTTCCATCAATGAAACTGTGGTATCCGCTGCTACTATCGTATTTTAAGTTGTGCAAAATTCATGAAAATCTTTTCCTTCATCTTTCCCCTTCGTCCTAATGCTACCGGATGTCAATATTCAAAAACATTATGTATCAACCCCCTAAGGTTTTTATTCCAGATTTTTCTGGGGGCTCTTGAGGGTGGTAGCGAGTAACCGCGAAAATACACAGATATGCAAATGCCCCTGTCACGGAGAACCGAGAACCAAACAAATTGAAAGAAACAACGATAGAAGAGCGTGAGCAGCCCAATAAGGAAATGACCAAAAGTGAACATCACATGCTCATTATCTACATCATATGTAGTGTCTGCCAAAATTTTGGCAACTTCTGCAGGCCCTTCTGTCGAAGAAAAACTTTGCTTTGAGACAACTTCGAAAATCAGAAGGGCCTACATCAGGAAAAACCCCATTTGAAAATTTCTCCAAATTTCTCATAATGTTGCAAATACATCAGGTTACCACCAATTACCTGGAATTAGTGGTGAAAAGTACCAATTTGTTAGAATAGGTGTCATTGAAATGTGGACATGAAACTTGAAGTTGATATATAATATCATTTACACTTTCACAAATTGATAAATCCCTTATTGAATGAAGGAATAAAGAGGCAAATGTCACTGAGGCATATGCAATTTATACTATGATAGTATACTATATGTTAGCAAACTTTCTGGTTCATTGCTAATATATTGTAGCATATGTGTGTTTATCTGAGATACTGTTAACAAAAAACTCCTTTGCCATATCTAAAACATTGCTGCTACTCCATTCCTTAGGAGCATGAGGACCAAAGCGAGGAAGTAAATGAATACTACGTCTAAAAAGCTCAACTGGAACAATACTAACTTGCCGCTCCCCCTCCACGAGATCACGAGATATCTTATACATA